>ML363227.1:0-42378 GCA_005239505.1 Nicotiana paniculata | reverse complement strand
ATTGAATTCCAGGAAGTTTAGAATTGATTTGGAAAGGAAATTCTCATTTCAGAAGCCTTAAGTGTGAGAAATCAACTAAGATTGGAAGTTTTAGTAAACGATCTCCGAACCAGGATTTGAAGGTTCCAGCAGGCTCGTATGATAATTTCGGACTTGGGTGTATGTCGGGATTGGGTTTTGGATAAACCGGGAGCGTTTCGGCGTATATTGTGAAAGTTAGCATTTTAGAAGGATTTCATGAATCTGGGCTTGAAGTGCATATCAGTGATATTGATGTCCGTTTGGGATTCCGAATCTAGGAATAGCTCCGTATGGTGATTCTGAAATTGGGAGCGCGATCGGAAGTGAATTCAGATGTCTGTAGGTCATTTTGGAGTCATTTGGCTAAAGAGATAAATTTGAAGCTTTTTGGAATATCCGACCGAAAGTGGAAGTTTTGATATCGAGGTCAGAATGCGATTCCGGAAGTTGGAGCAGGTCCATAATATTGAATATGACTTGTGCACAAAATTTGAGGTCAATCGGACGTGATTTGATAGGTTTCGGCATCGGATGTAGAAGTTTGAAATTCTAAGTTCTTCAAGAATTTGATTTGGGAGCGATCGTGATTTCGGTGTTGTTTGATGTGATTTGAGGGCTCGATCAAGTCCGTGTCATGTTTTGGAACAGGTTGGTGTGATTGGACGGGGTCTCGGGGGGCTTCGGGTGGATTCCGGGTAGTTAACGGATCAAAGTTGAAGTTGGAAAAGGGCTGAAGCTGCTGTCATCTGGTGTAACCGCACCTGCGAGGAATTGGCCGCAGGTGCGGAGCCGCAGCTACGATAGTGGGCAGACATGGTTGGAAGCCGAAGGTGCGATAGATTTTCCGTACCTGCGGAGCCGCAGGTGCGGACAGTGGGGCACAGGTGCAATTTGGCTGAAGTTGAGTGAAACCGCAGGTGCGGGAGATTTGGTCGCACCTGCGGGATCGCAGGTACGGTGAAAGGACCGCAGGTACGGAAATCGACCTGGGCTGAATGTTTTAAAACGGGAATTTGGGGTTCATTGTCTTCATTTTCATGGTTTAGGCGATTTTGGGAGAGTCTTTCAAGGGAGATTTCACCAAGCATCAAGAGGTAAGTTGTTTTCTACTTGTTTCTAAAGTTAAATACAAGATCTTGCATGGATTTGAGCATGAAATTGGTAGGAAAATTGGGAAAACGTTGAAGAAAACCTAGAGTATGGAAAATATAGATTTAGACACGAATTGAGCATGAATATTTGATTAAATTATATATTTGAGTTAGTACGGCTATGGGTAGAACGTATCTTCGAGAAATTTCGGATTCCGGGCACGTGGACCCGAGGGTATTTTGGTCAATTCACTGAGCGGGTTAGGGAAAGTATATTTTCTGAACTTGTGGTGAGTATTAGGATGAATTTTCATTGCTTCGTCATTTATGTGGTAGTTTCGGAGCGTTATGCATCTGTTGGAGTCATCGGAAGGGCTTGGAAGCTGGTGTTGGAATTTCGGAGCGAGGTAAGTCTCCTTTCTAACTTTGTGAGGGGGAATCGTCCCCCTAGGTGAATTAATCCAGTATATGCTACTATTTTCGGGGGCTATGTATGCACGAGGTGACGGGAGTCCGTGCGTAGCTACTATTATGCCATGTCCGGGTAGCCTAGGACCCACCAGCATGCTTTATGTGTGTATCTGTAACTCTGCCTGTATCATTGAACTGCTAAAATGACCGAAAACGTAATTAAATGTTTAAAAGAAAGCTGGAGTTCATATTGTTAAATCCTTCTAAAAAGACAATTGTTCCCGCTGTGAATATATGTGTACCTGGACTGGATTGTATCATGGAGTGTCACTACATTTGACAAATGTGCTTCAAAAATAAAGATTTAAAAACCTACATTTCATGTTTCTTTTAAAAGGATTTTTACCACTTTCATGAGAAAACCTGCTTCTTGATAAAAATGAGGATTTATTATGTGAATGTGTGTACATATGAGCACCTGAGTCGCATGTATGATCTGCGAGCAGGCTAGCCTTATTATTTTTATGTTGACCGCGTCGCATGATCGATTCGCGAGCGGGAAAAATAGATGCATCTATGGTTCGAGCCGGTCGACCCCTCGGCAGTGCACAGTTTATTATTGTTGGTCCGCGCCGTTCGACCCTCGGCATTGCTTGCACATGATATTTGCTGCGTAGTTGCTATGATATTTTCTTGATTACTGGCCTGAAATGTTAAATTATCAATTGAAATTACAAAGATTTAAAGTTATTAAAAGATTTTTGGAAGAAATTGTTCCTTCCGTTGATTTATTATTATTTGATTAAATCACCATGTTGATTAAATTGTGAATATGACGAAGATGTAAAGTGTTAAATGTGAACGAAATTGAAGGTTGTTTAAATACTGTTTTATAAACTGCCTATGATAAAACCATTCTTAGCGTCACTCTTAAATATTTTAAATGGACATTTAGTAAGTGCCTAAATTGACCCCTCGTCACTACCTCACTGAGGTTAGGTGGGCGACTTACCGAGTACCCGTTATTTTTGTACTCATACTGCACTTGCTATGCATTTTATTGCACAGATACTTACATAGCAAATGTGGAGGATTCGGAGACTTAGGCGAGCTGCATCTTCCGAAGGCGATCCGCAGTTGACAGAGTCTCCTTCAGGCCGTATTTATTTATGTTTTTAAATTTCCTTGTCCAGTTGCATTTCGGACAGGCTTGTGTATTTGTAAAATTCTTAGAAATTGTTCATGTACTTGTGACACCGTGTTCTGGGATATGTATTGGGATAATTGTTTAAGTGAAATATTTAGATCAATGTTTTAAATAACAGAATTTATTTGCTGTCATATTTAATTTACGAAAATTTATTTACTTGATTATGAAATGCAAGAAAAGGTAACGGTTTCAAAAATATTAAAACATGAATATATTTCAACCAATTAAGGATTTGGCTTGCCTGACAGTGGTGTCCGACGTCATCACGACCTATGAATTTCGGGTCGTGACATAATGTGTATTACTTTAGAAACCCGTGAACTCGTGACACCAGATTCAGGGAATTATAATAGACGATTGGCTGTTTAAACTTCCGCATTTGTAGTTAGAACATATCTGTTATTTCAATTCGTTATCAATGTTACTGTTTAAATTGCTAAAAGAAGTAAAAGTGTTCTAACGCTGGCTTGCAACTGTTAGGCGCCATCACGATCCCGACGGTGAGAATTTCGGGCATGTACTTGCTATAATATCTTAACCACTAAGGCAGTGACGACTTAATACATTGGGGGCCTAAAGCCAAACATTATTTAGAGGCTTTACGTGTTTTCCTATTATATTTAAGAATCATATATATTTTTATGTAAAGTTTATTTTCCTAACTTGTTTGAGAGGCAAAGTGAAACTTTTTTTATAATCAATTTCTTTTAATAATTCTTTACCAATTGATAAGATAATCAATCTATTTAATCTTTTTTTGAAAAAATTATTTTAAAGAACTCCATGTTGAGGTTGTATTAACATTTCAGTCCCTCTTTCTTTTTCCCTTTTTTTAGTTGCGTGATTAAGCAATTTTATTGATATTTTCTAGTTGACAAGTTTAAAATTTTAAGTAATATATAATATAAAAAAAAATACCTATATTAGGTAAAAGAACAGATGTAAAATTTCACCAAAAGAAAAGATAATAGCCATTGGAAACAATAAAGCATGATTTTAGAAGTTTAATTATTTGATGTTAAAATATAATTTCATTCCTCTAAGGCTTAAAAACTTGAGATTTTGGGGGGGGGGGGGGGGGGGGGGGGGCTGCAGTTAGGGCCCATGCTGTTCCCAGCTAAGTACCAATTGCAATTTAAAACGTGATATTTGAATAGTTCCACTAAATATTGATACAGAACCCTAATATACTGATATGATAAGTGCCGAACGTAATGTAGATATTTGAATAGTGCCACTAAATAAGTAATATCTCCGTTTCATTTGATGTCGCAAAATTTGAAATACATACAAAATTTAAGATTCTTTTTTTAAAATTTTAGTCAAAAGCAAGTTACAGAAATCTCATTAAGGATAAAATAAAAAAATTAAAACTAAATCCAAATTTTAAAAGTTATTCTTCTTTTTAAAACAGATAAAAAAATTTGACAGAGGACATAATCTATTTGAAATTTATGGACACAATCTAGCTGAAATTTATGGACGCAATCTAGCGTAAAAGATATCTTCTAAGAAAAGAAAAACTCGTGTATATACCAACATATGAAACTAACTGACAAACTCATTCATTTTCCAATAAAAAAAGAGTATCGCAAAAATAGTGTAGGACACGTGATCTATTCCTATTATTGTAAATTTACGGTAAAACTTAAACCATTCATTTTTCCAACTCAGGCTTCTTCTTTTTTTTTTTATCTTCCAATTGAGATTTTTTAGCGAAAAATTTCTTTGCGAATAAGATTTCCTTTAGGGTGGGGCTAGGGCGATGTGGTGCGGAAGTGTGTCGGGGTAGTGGTGATAGGAAGAAGACAATCAGCGTGGAATATCATGTATGAAATTTAATTTGATTTCCCTTCTTTCATCAAGACAACCATTTATTTAATTTTTAAGGAACATATTTCCTCTGTTCAAAATATTTTGATCAATCAAACATGGAAACTAAAAATATTTTCCATACCAACTGTAGCATTTCTGAAATTTTCAATAAGTTTTAAATACTTTAAAACTTCTAACAATATTAAGATTATCATTTTTGCATGCCAGGTAAAGTTATGAAGTATATAATGATGCTTGGAATTAAGTGTTATTCAATCTGTATTGTTGTAATAAACAATAAAAATATTAAACTTTCTGAAATAGAAACAGAAGCAGAAAGTTAACACATTGAAAAATGTTGTGCAGAAGAAGAAAAAGATAATCAGAAAATTTAAGTCCAAAAAGATTAATTAATCAAACACCTCACACTTAGACTTTTGCCCGCCCTCGAACAATAGGACTATCAATTTTTCACGACCCATTTCCGGAGTCGTGATGGCTCCTGTCGTGGAAACAAGCAAGCCACCCATTTTATCTAACTAAATACAATTCCCATAAAATGCCCATTTTTAACAAATGCTGAAATCATTAATAATAATAATAAATCCAGTATTTTGGAAAAAACAGTTCAGTAAATTTAAAAGACCAAATCCTACTAATCCCGGATCCAGTGTCACACAGTCATGAGCTGCTAATGCTTAATAAAAATAAAAAAGAAATGACTAACATAGTCTGAAAATAAATACGACAGGTAGAAAGGAAAGGGAAGACGGGATCATGGTCGCCAGCTGCTACCTCGCCAACTCTGGTGAAACTGATGCGCTCCCTGACCCGAGCTGAACTCCTCTGTACCTGGATCTGCACAAAAGGTGGAGGGGGTAACGTGAGTACACCAACTCAGTAATAACGAAACTAAACTACGGGCTGAGAGGTAGTGACAGACTAAACCTCCGACAATTCAAACAACAGTATATAAATTGGACATGACAGTAATATATCAGGAAATAAATACGAAGTATCAAGATATGTTTGTAACTCTGCATACTAGCATGAATGCATATAGAATCACGAATGATGTGTACTCATTAATCAAGCTCTCATAAGGTGGTCCACTCAGTACTAGAATATGGCCTTCAAGCTCAGGGAAGTCCATCTCGGATATTACATAAACACAAGTGACACAGTCATTAAGTACTGAGGAAAAAGGCTGATCCAGCCCCCACGGAGAAATCCATCTCCGGAACATAATAACCACGGAGAAATCCATCTCTAGAACATAACAACCACGGAGAAATCCATCTCCGAAACATAACAACCACAGAGAAATCCATCTCCGGAATATCTGTGCGCCCACTGGGGTGTATAGACTCCGGAGGGGCTCCTTTCAGCCCAAGCACTATATCAAGCCAACGAAGGCATGATTTCACGATCACTGCGGGTGTGCAGTCCGACCTCATCACTGTCTCAAAACCAGGATCCAAGCCTCACTCTGTCAGTAACTTCCAGTCTCACTTACAATGCTCTAACATATGCAATTCAGCCCAAACAAATGATAATATAGAATAAACTAGCAACTTACGAGGCTGAGCCATGGAACATATACTATAACATGACTGAGTACATGAAAGGAATAATCACAGATAGAGACAACAATAATCGACCATTCCGGTCTAAAGACATCGGCGTGAAGCCATAACATTTATACTTAGCATGATTGCTATTTCGTTCCAGGTAATTACTACCTTCACAGTACAATATAAATCTGGGATAACCAGTAGAGAGTTCCATGGGATAAGCCATGCTACAAATATTCAGTAAACGCCTGCATGCCCGTCATTTGGCAAGTGCGTCACCTTAATTAACCGCAAATATCAAATAGTTTGGGGTTTCGAATCCTCAGTTCCAAGTTTGGAAGCGTTACATACCTTAAAATCTGCTAACACACAACTCCGCAATGCCCTTACCTCTAAATTCGGTCTTCGAGCGTTCCAAATCTACCAAGTTCATATTTTTATCATCAATATATGCTTAAGGAACAATTTTCAATTGAAAATATCAAAATTCACCCAAAAACCCGAAATTAGTCAAAACCTGACTCCCGGACCCGCGTCCCGAAACTCAGAAACTTTCATACCAAACTGTTCTTCGTCATCCCACGAGTCCGTACATATAAAGAACAGTAAATTCGGAGTTAAAATGACCCTTCAAATCACCATTTTAAATATTCTAAATCCCAAGCCATAATCACCCCATTTACACTGATTTTTCCCCCTAATTTCCACCATAATTCCGACCTTTAATCACATATAAACGAGTTTAGAGTCCAAAAATCTTACGTTGGTGAAGAACTATCGAATTCCCTCTTAAAAACCCTTCAAAAAGCTTCAAACCCGTAGGAAAAATTGAGAAAATGGCTAAAATTCATGAAGGCACACTTTTATACCTTCTGTCCAGTGGGTCCGCACCTGCGACCATTTACTCGCACCTGCGGAACCGCACCTGCAGATCCCAGGTCACGCCTGCGGAAAATCCTAAGGCCTCAACTCCCGCTACTGCGGTTGAACTCCCACACATGCGGCCTCGCATGTGCGGCCAATACCTCGCACCTGCAGAATCCCTTCACTTGGCCAATTTCCGAACCTGCGATGGCTCGCCCGCTCCTGCCGCACCGCACCTGCAGCTCCCCATCCGCAGGTGAGAAAATACCAGAACAACACTCAGCAGATTTCCCTAAGGCCAAAAATGCCTGATAACCACCCGATATCAATCCCGAGCCCCTCGGGGACCCCAACCAAAGTTACCAACACATCCCATAACGTCATTCAAACTTAGTTGCACTCTTAAAACACCAAAACTAACATCAAAACACAAAATTTACATTGGATTCAAGCCTAAGAACTTTGAAATTTCTAAAATCCATCAATGATGCCGAAACCATCCAAAACCACTCCGATTAACCTGAAATTTTACAGACACATCCAAAATGGCATTACGAACCTGTTCCAACTATCGGAATTCCATTCCGACCCCGATAGCCTATTTCTTACTCTCGAATACCATACAAGTTGGGCACGTAAGTACGGCCCTGCATCCTCATAACCCCGTCATCATCGATAGTCACATCCTGGGAATCACCCCGACGAACTCTATCCTGAAGAACTAACAAGTGGCGGTCATAATACTGTCGTGCCTTAATCTGATCAAGTAAAGAAGACCGGGAAGCCATGCTAGCTACCACCCGCGGAGGGTCTAACAAATCCAATCTCACCAACTATCTCGCTAAAGCCTGAACATCAAGTGCTAACGGTCACTCTGCTACTGAAAGGTAAGCTAGGATCCCCAAAATCTCGGCTCTACGACTCAAGACATCAGCCACTACATTGGCCTTTCCCGGGTGATACAGAATAGTTAAGTCATACTCTTTAAGAAGCTCTAACCATCTCCTCTGGTGCAAATTCAAGTCCTTCCGCCTTAGCAGATACTGCAAGCTTTGATGATCAGTGAAGATCTTACACTGCACCTCATACAAGTAATGCCGCCAAATATTTAAGGCATGAATGATGGCAGCTAACTCAAGATCGTATACTGGATAATTCTTCTCGTGCACCTTCAACTGTCTGGACGCGTAGGAAATCACCTTACCGTCCTGCATCAACATCGCTTCCAATACTCGAGCTGTAGTCAATGCTGACTTGAGCTTCTGAAAGCTCTCCTCGCACTCATCGGACCATCTGAATGGAGCACCCTTCTGGGTCAATCTGGTCAAAGGTAAAGAAATAGAAGAAAATTCCTCCACAAAGCGACGGTAATATCCCGCCAAACCCAAGAAACTCCTAATCTCCGTGGCTGAGGATGGTCTGGACCAACTCTGCACCGCCTCTATCTTCTTCTGGTCTACCTGAATACCCTCACTAGACACTATGTGACCCAAGAAAGCTACTGAACCAAGCCAAAACTCACATTTGGAGAACTTTGCATAAAGCTTCTCCTCCCTCAATCTCTACAACACAACCCTGAAATGCTGAGCGTGCTCCCCCTGGATACGAGAGTACACCAGGATGTTATGAATGAACACAATAACGAATGAATCAAGGTAAGGCTGAAACACGTTGTTCATCAAATGCATGAACGTGACTGGAGCATTGGTCAGCCCAAAAGACATAACCAAAAACTCATAGTGGCCATATCTGGTCCTAAAAGTGGTCTTCGGAATATCAGAATCCCGAATCTTCAGTTGATGGTACCCAGACCTCAAGTCGATCTTGGAGAACACCCTAGCTCCCTGAAGCTGATCGAACAAGTCATCAATACGGGGCAAAAGATGTCGGTTCTTCACCGTAACCTTGTTCAGCTTCCTATAGTCAATGCACATACGCATGGATCCATCCGTCTTCTTTACGAACAACACCTGTGCACCCCAAGGTGACACACTAGGCCGAATAAACCCCTTATCTAGAATTTCCTGAAGTTGTTCCTTCAATTCCTTCAAATCTGTTGGGGTCATGCAGTAAGGAGGAATAGAGATAGGCTGGGTCTCAGCAATAGGTCGAAACCAAAATCAATGTCCCTGTTAGGTGGCATGCCTGGCAGGTCTGCTGGGAAAATGTCCGGGAACTCACGAACCATGGGAACAGAATCAATGGAAGGAGTCTCACTACTAACATCCCTCACAAAGGCCAGATAATACTCACACCACTTCCCAATCATACGATGAGCCTTCAGAAAAGAAATCACCCAGCTAGGCACGTACTCCACCGAACCTCTCCACTCAATCTTTGGCAATCCAGGCATCGCTAAGGTCACGGTCTTGGCGTGACAGTCAAGAACCATATGGTATGGAGATAGCCAATCCATGTTTAAATTAACATCGAAGTCAACCATGCTAAGTAATAATAGATCTGCCCGGGTCTCCCGACCCCCAATAGATATAATACAAGATCGGTATACCCGGTCTACCATAACAGTATCCCCAACCGGAGTCGACACATGAGCAGCTGAAAATAAGGACTCACAGGGTGTATCTAAGAAATGTGCAAAGTATGAAGAAACATATGAATATGTAGAACCAGGATCAAATAATACTGCAGCATCCGGGTGATAGACTGAGATAATACCTATAATCACAGCATCTGAAGCCATAGAATCTGGTCTGCCCGGAAGTGCGTAGACCCGGAGCCATTCAATTATTTCACAAATTAGCCAACTGGGTCTCATTTAATTTTAATTACAGTGATTTTACAATTATAGCCCAATTGAATACTTTGTGTTGTTTTAATTCGAAATTTATGCATTTTTTACATTTTATACTATTTAATTACTGTAATTTTGCCTATTTAAAGTTAATTTAATTTTATACAATTATTAGCTATTTTTTTTACTAATTATTTATCTATTTTATGGGTATTTAATATCTAACCACTTTTATTTTAAAATTTAGCCTAAATTGAATCCCAACACACCTAATTAAATACCCAGCCCAACCCAAATCCTAACCAACCTGACCCAANCCTCCCCCCCCCCCCCATTTCCGTCTCATTTTTTCGAGACCATTCAACTCTCATCTCTCTGTCTCTCTCTATCCCTACAACTCTCTAGAAGTCTCTTGACTTCCCCTCTGCGATGAGTTCCGGTCATCTTCTCCGGTGGATTCTCACCGGAAACTAAGTTCTTCACCACCTCCTGGCCATCTACCTGCCTCTCACCGGCTCAGTGATACCCTGAGGTCTTCAGATGAACCTGGAGCGATTCACTCACCTTCCTTTGGGTCTCTTGCCATTTTTCGGCCAACCCCCGACCGTTTGAGTAAGTTTACAGTCTCTCCGGCTAAATCTAGGTCGTTCATGAGGTTTGCCCTTTTTTCTGGGTTTCACAAAACCCTAGTCCTCTGTATTTTTGGGGTTTTCTTTAAGATCCGTTCTATATTTATAATGCTACAAAGTTTATTCATGTTTTTCTCCGGAAAAATTCTGTTTTAAAAATTTTGAAAACTAGGGTTTCTATACCCTGTTCTCAAAACAGTTTTCCTTTTGAATTTTCTTAACATCTATGCTACGTTTAAGTGATTGTATCATGATTTTATGTTATCTGAACTATTATCGGTGAAACCCTAAGTATTCTTGGTTGTTCTTTATTACTTGACTATGCATTTATGTGCTCTCTGCAACTCCTGCTTTGATTTATTGTTATAATCTCTAGTTTCTACTGTTCTACGAGCATCTCTTTGTACTAATAGGTGATTACTGTTTGAATGCTTGATAATTCCGATCTTTATTTTACTGGTTGTTCAATTGTTGATTTATATTGATCCTTTTGTGTGAAAATCCCATGCTTGTGATGTTTTCCTTAAAATACATGGTCGTATATCCTTTCTATAATGTTGTACCAATTTTTTTGAATTATTTCTATATTTATGTGATGCTTTCCTTAATTACTTTGGAATCGATGTGATTACAATTGAATCTGAGATCCTCTTGATTGATTTTCAAACTGATGCCCTATTTTTACTTTATAAATACACGGGTAGTTCAACTTGCCTTAATTATACACTACGTATTTGGCCTTGCTTGTGCACTATGTGATTTTTCTGCCCTAATCATCCTTATTAGACTGATCTTCTTTCCTTATTCTGCCTTGACTATACCATTTGAAACTAGACTCCTTAATTAAAGGAGTCCAGTTGTCTTAATTGGCATTGATTGATTGTTATTTCCATAATTTTCCTATGTACTACTCGTTTTCAAAAACTATAGAAAGACCATGTTTTCTTTCTTTACACACACACACACACACTGATTTGAGAGCACTGACACACACATACATTGATCTGAACTTTTATGTGCTTTTATACACTTCTTTCTCTTTGCATCTATTTCTGACTACTCAGTCGGCTGAAAGCCAAGACTGAGTAATCTGTATTGCTCTTGTGCTCCTGCATACTACTGTCCTACTGTTGCTCTCTCATTCTTCATACTATTGTTCTACTGTTGCTATCCTTTTCTTGTATATTGCTACTGCTTTGCTATCTCTTACACTTTGTTGTTCTCTATTATTTGACTAGTATATTTCTGATTTAGCTTTATAGCATCTACATATAATATGCTCTAGTTTTTGTTTACTTACTTACTGTTCCTTATGTGTTTTATCCTGTGATTCTACTGCCTACCGTGTAATTAGCTTACCCTCATCATGTCTTTCCCTTTTGTTAAGTCTGAATATGTATCCTACTTTTCGTGTGATTCCCTGCAATTATGTCATCAGCATGCCCCCTGCTATTTTTCCTTTCCCTTAAGTTTGATATGTCTCCCAGTTCATTCTGAGACTCCAGCATGCTATGTGTTCATAGGTTGATGTTTCTTACCTTGACTTGATTGTCGTTACTTGCTCTCATCCTATGCTGTAAACCTGCCTCTCCTGCTACTTGAATATTATGCAGTCCTGATCTTATTAATCTATGCTATTATGTGACAACTGTGTGATAACTATGAGAATCTGTAACTCTGTCCCATTGCTCATATCTAGTGGGAGTATATAAGTGCTTAATTGAAAAATAGGACTATGTTGTTTGTGGTTGGTGGAAAATGAATTGATTGAGAAGAATATGTGCTCGATTTGTGAGTGTAGTGTATTAAATTGCTTAGGAGGGTTAGTCACTATTCCTAAATGTATCATACCCGCCCCTTAGCCTATATTACAACCTTAAAGTCCTAATTGATCCTAGATTTGGATAGCTTAGATTAGTAGAGATGTACACTACGGGCAAGCTTATGGTACGACCACATAGTGCATATGAATTCTTCGTGATAGTGAGCAAATTTTGTTCAATTTTGTGATGTCCTTAATTCATATTTTTAAAAAAGCATATTTGAATGTGTGGACTATTCTATATTCACTCTTTCATTTGTTGGTCAGGGCACATGATCTCATGAATGATTGGTAATATTGTAAACTTTTCTTGGTGGATGAGTGCGCGAGTTGAGGGTGCTTAGTGGTAACGAGTCGGGTTTTGAGGTTAAGGGCTCACAAATAGGTTGTTGGAATTGATTGAATTGAAATTTTATACTTGAGCATGCTTAAAACAGGAAGAATCTGAATTTTGTATGTCCATGCTTGACTGCCGGTATTAATCATTGTCAAGGGCAGAGTGTGTGGTTAAAAAATGAAGTGCTCCTTTATAGTTGAGATTTGTATGTATTCGGGGAATAATTGTGTAACGGCCCGGTATGTCGTTACGTAAAAATCTGCATTTAAATTACTTTTATTGACTCGTTATAGATTGGTTATTCTATTTTTGATGTGTTAGAGTTGATAGGCTTGAAATCGGAATGGTTAAATGAGAATTCAGTAACTTAGTCTTTAAAATATAGTCTTATAATGGGAAAAGTCAACTGAGAGTTGACTTATTGGTAAACAACCTCGGAATGCGAATTTTATGTCTCGGATAGCTTCGTGAGGTGATTTGGGACTTAGGAGTGTGTTCAGAATATTTTTGTGACGTCCGGTGTATAATTAGGCTTGAATTGGTGAAAATTAGTTTTTGGCGATTTCCGGTCGGCAGTGAAAAATAGGCTATCAGGATCAGAATGGAATTCTGATAGCTGGAACAGGTTCGTAATGCCATTTTGGATGTGTTTGCAAAATTTCAGGTTAATCGGAGTGGTTTGGATGGTTTCGGCATCATTGATGGAGGTTAAATATTTCAAAGTTCATAGGCTTGAATCCAATGTAAATTTGGTGTTTTGATATTAGTTTTGGTGTTTTAAGAGTGCAACTAAGTTTGAATGACGTTATGGGATGTGTTGGTAACTTTGGTTGGGGTCCCGAGGGACTTGGGATTGATATCGAGTGGTTATCGGGCATTTTCGGCCTTAGGGAAATCTGCTAAGTGATATTCTGGTGTTTTAGCACTTGCGGATGGGGAGCTGCAGGTGCGGTCTCGCAGGAGCGGGCGAGGCATCGCAGGTGCAGAAATTGGCCAAGTTAGGGGATTCCGCAGGTGCGAGGTTGGCTGCACCTGTGAGGCGGCATGTGCGGGAGTTCAACCGCAGGAGCGGGAGTTGAGGCCTTAGGATTTTCTGCAGGCGCGACCTAGGATCCGTAGGTGCGGTTCCGCAGGTGCGAGTAAATGGACGCAGGTGCGGACCCACTGGGCAGAAGGTATAATAGCGCGCCTTCATGAATTTTAGCCATTTTCTCAATTTTTCCTACGGGTTTGAAGCTTTTTGAAGGGTTTTTAAGAGGGAATTTGATAGTTCTTCACCAAGGTAAGATTTTTGGACTCTAAACTCGTTTATATGTGATTAAAGGTCGGATTTATGGTGGAAATTAGGGGAAAAAATTAGTATAAATGGGGTGATTAGGGCTTGGGATTTAGAATATTTAAAATGGTGATTTGAAGGGTCCTTTGGACTTTGAATTTAGTGTTCTTTATATGTACGGACTCGTGGGATGACGAAGAACAGTTTGGTATAAAAGTTTCTGAGTTTCGGGATGCGGGCCCGGGGGTCGAGTTTTGACAAATTTAGGGTTTTTGGATGAATTTTGATATTTTCAATTGGAAATTGTTCCTTAAGCATATATTGATGATAAAAATCTGAACTTGGTAAATTTGGAGCACTCAGAGACCGAATTTAGAGGCAAGGGCATATAGAGTAGTGTGTTAGCCGGTTTTAAGGTAAGTAACGCTTCCAAACTTGGAACTGAGGGTTCGAGACCCCAAACTATTTGATATTTGTTGTTAATTAAGGTGACGCACTTGCCAAGTGACGGGCATGCGGGCGTTTACTGAATATTCGTAGCCTGACTTATCCCATGGCACTGTCTACTGGTTTCCCAGATTTATATTGTACTGTGAAGGTAGTAATTACCTGGAACGAAATAGAAATCGTGCTAAGTATAAATGTTAAGGCTTCACGCCGATGTGTTTAGACCGGAATGGTTGATTATTGCTGTCTCTATCTGTGATTATTGCTTTCATGTACTCAGTCATGTTATAGTATATGTTCTATGCCTAAGTCTCGTAAGTTGCTAGTTTATTCTATATTATCATTTGTTTGGGCTGAATTGCATATGTTACAACATTGCAAGTGAGACTGGAAGGCACTGACTGAGTGATTCTTGGAGCCTAGTTTTGATACAGCTAAGAGGTCGGACTGCACACCGCAGCGATCTTGAAATCATGCCTTCGTTTGCTTGATATAGTGCTTGGGCTGAAAGGAGCCCCTCCGGAGTCTATACACCCCCAGTGAGCGCACAGATATTCCGGAGATGGATTTCTCCGTGGTTGTTATGTTCCGGATATGGATTTCTCCGTGGTTGTTATGTTTCGGAGATGGATTTCTCCGTGGTTATTATGTTCCAGAGATGGATTTCTCCATGGAGGCTGGATCAGCCTTTTTCCTCAGTACTTAATGACTGTATCACTTGTGTTTATGTAATATCCGGGATGGACTTCCCTGGGCCTGATGGCCGTATTCTAGTACTGAGTGGACCACCTTCTGAAAGCTTGATTAATGAGTACTCATCATTCATGATTCTATTGCATTCATGCTAGTATGCAGAGTTACAGACATATCTTGATACATCATATTTATTTCCTGATATATTGTTTCATGTCTAATTTATATACTGTTGTTTGAATTGTCGGAGGTTTAGTCCGTCACTACCTCTCAGCCCGTAGTTTGGTTTCGTTACTACTGAGTTGGTGTACTCACATTACCCCCTGCACCTTGTGTGCAGATCCAGGTACAGAGGTGTTCAGCTCGGGTCAGGGGGTGTATCAGTTTCATCAAAGTTATCGAGGTAGCAGCTGGCGACCGTGATCTCGTCTTCCATTTCCTTTCTACCTGTCGTATTTATTTTCAGACTATGTTAGTCATTTCTTTTTGATATTTATTAAGCATTAGCAGCTCATAACTGTGTGACACTGGATCCAGGATTAGTAGGATTTGGTCTTTTAAATTTATTAAACTGGTTTTCCCAAAATACTGGATTTATTATTATTATTAATGATTTCAGCATTTGTTAAAAAGGGGAATTTTATGGGAATTGTATTTATTTAGATAAAAGAGGTGGCTTGCCTCGTTCCACGACAAGCGCCATCACGACTCCGGAAATGGATCATGACAAGTTGGTATCTGAGTGCTAGGTAAAATAGGTCTCACCAGTCATAAGCAGGTTTAGTAGAGTCTTGAGGATCGGTACGGAGACGTCTGTACTTATCTTCGAGAGGCTGCAGAACCTTTAGGAAAATATCACATTTTTTGAATTCTGTCGTGCGACTCTGTTGAACTCTAAAACTAAACTTCTGTTGTTTTTATTCTCTCACAGATGGTGAGGACTCGTGCTAATGATAGTGGAGGCCAGATCCCAGCAGGACCAGCCCGAGGTCGTGGCCGTGGCAGAGGGAGGGGTGCATCCCCCACAACAGCCGGGGCAGCACCTGTGGACCCTCCTATTACTCAGGAGCAGGTCCCCACAACTGAGATTCTAGCGGGGTAAACTCAGGCACCAGCAGTGCCCATTGTGATTCTAGGTCATCAGGAGACCCTAGCCAAGATTTTAACGGTGTGCACCAGCTTAACACAGGTCGTCGCTATGTCAATTACTGCTATTACTTCTCAGGCCAGGGAAGGCATCCAGACTCCAGCTGCCCGGACACCTGAGCAGGTCACCCAGGGACTTCAGACACCTGAGGCAGCCCTAGTGCAGCAGATTGCTCCGACACAGGGTTATGTGGTCCCAGCCTTAGCTGACGATGAGCAGCGTAGGTTGGAGAGGTTCAATAAACTCCAGCCTTCGACTTTTGGGGGTACAGAGGGCGAGGATGTCCAGGCTTTCTTGGACCAGTGTCAGAGGATACTACGTACTGCAGGGATATTAGAGGCCAGCGGGGTTCCATTCACTACATTCCAGTTTTCAGGAGTTGCACTTGCTTGGTGGGAGGCCTATGAGAGGCGCAGACCTGCTGATGCAGCGCTCCCTACACGGCACCAGTTCTCCATTCTCTTTCTGGAGAAGTATATACCACAGTCTCATAGAGAGGAGCTGCGCAGGGAGTTCGAGCAATTGCGTTAGGGAGACATGACCGTGACGCAGTATGAGATGAGGTTCTCTGAGTTAGCCTGTCATGCCATCTGGCTAGTTCCCACATATAGAGAGAGGATTTGGAGATTTGTTAATGGTATTTCTTACCAGCTACAGGTTTTTCTAACCAGGGAGAGGGTATCCGGTGCTTCTTTTGAGGAGGTAGTTGACATACCCAGGGAGATTGAGTGAGTGCACCGCCAGGAGCGTGTTGAGAGGGAGGCCTCGAGGCTCTGGTAATTATAGTGGTAATCACTCAGGAGGTCAGTCTCGGCACAGCAGAGGCAGACCATTCAGGCCTCCTCCGCCAGACCATCCAGCTTACAGTGGTGATGATTCACGAGGACACGGCCCCCTGTAACGACCCGACCGGTCGTTCTATGAGATTTACCCCATTTCCCCTTTATCTTCATTTCTCATGTATCGCTATCTTATTTTTGATGTATTAGGACAGTTGGTTTGGGTCCGGAGTGGTTGCAATGAGAGTTTAGGCATTTAGCCTTTTAAAGTAACCTAATAGTTGAGAAAGTCAACTGCGAGTTGATTTATTGGTAAACAACCTCAGAATGCAGATTTTATGGATCGAATAGCTTTGTTAGGTGATTTGGGACTTAGGAGTGTGTTCCGAATATTTTTGTGATGTCCAGTGTAGAATTAGGCTTGAATTGACGAACGTTAGGTTTTGGCGATTCCGGTCAAAAGTGGAAATTAGGCTATCGAGGTCGGAATGGAATTCCGGAAGTTGGAACAGGTTCGTAATGCCATTTGGGATATGTCTGCAAAATTTCAGATTAATCGGAGGTGTTTTGATTGGTTTTGGCGTAGTTGGCGAATTTTAAAAGTTTCAAAGTTCTTAGGCTTCAATTTGATGTAATTTTGTTGTTTTCGTGTTATTTTTGGTGTTCCGAAGGCTCGACTAAGTTTTAATGATGTTATGGGATATGTGCGATGTTTGGTTGGGGCCCCGAGGGGCTCGGGATGGATTTGAACAGTTAGCGGGAAGTTGGAGTGGATTTTCGGAAAATCTGGTGTGCTGGTTGCTGGTGTTTTCGCACCTGCGAAAGGGGAGTCGCATGTGCGATCACGCAGGTGCGTAAGGGGAAGGCGCAAGTGTGAGATTTTCCTGAGAAATGAGAGGCCCGCTGGTGCGAGGGGTTTGTTGCACCTGCGATATCGCTGGTGTGGAAAATGCATCGCACCTGCGATGCCGCAGGTGCGGAGAAATGGTCGCAGGTGCGATTTTGGCTGTTAAGTTGGTTTTTCGCAGGTGCGCACCTGGGACCGCAGGTGCGGCTAATATTCCGTTGTTGCGGAAATGGCTGGGCAGAACAGTATAAAAAGGACCCCTCCGTGAAATTTCTTATTTTTTATCAATTTATATGCGGGAGGAGTCCATTGAAGGCGATTTTGAGAGAGAAATTCAAGGTTCTTCAGCAGAGGTAAGTTCGTTGTTTGTTAATTTCGTTCCTATGCTATTTTGTTAGCATTAGACTTGAAAATTTAAGGATTTGGGTAAGTAAAGTTGAAAAAATGGGAGGAAGGAATTGAGATTTTCTTTTGAGGTTTTAGAATGGAAATTGTGATCCGATTTTGGTGTTCTTGGTATGTATAGAATCGTGAGAGGAAGAGGGTTCGAATGATGTAAAAAATTTCCAATTCTGAGATGTGGTCCCGAGGCTCGGGTTTGGCCGAATTTTGAGATTTTGCTTAAATTTGATGATTTTCAATTGGGTTGTGTTCTATGAGTATATTTTGATGATGTTATCTATTTTTTGGCTAGATTCGGAGCAATCGGGAGCAAATTTGAGGGGCAAAGTCATAGCAGACTAGTGTCATGGCGCGGTAGAGGTAAGTAATGGTCTTAAATTTTTTCCTGAAGGTATGGAACCCCGGACTGCACCATTTTCTCACTGAATTTGGAAAGGCACACATGTCGGATGACGAATATGTGACACGTACTGATTTTTGGATTGGATTAGGTCCTCTCCGCGACAACTAATGAGTTGTGTATTTACTCAAAAACTTGTGTTAAATTATGTTCTAAAGATTTGTGAAATATTTGGCCTATAAGCCGTGTTTGGGGCCTCATGCTGATCAGTTTATACCCTTGAGGGTGTTTTACTGTTGTTTTCCTCACTACTTGTTGATGGATTTACTCAGCATCATTGTTCATATTGTATTATTTGAAACTCAGCCTGATTTACACTACATGAGCATTAAAATAATGTTTTCGGGTCGAGTGCCCCGTTCTACTACTTCGCCCGAGGGGATTTTCGAGTGGTCCATCGAGTGTGGCCGAGGACCAAGAGTGATGGTGAGGTGCTGAGTGATATTAGCGCTTGGGCTGAAGGATCCCCTCCGGAGTCTGTACACACCCCCAGTGAGCGCACCGAGTGCGAGTGATTGAGTAATTGGGAGGCATGAATGGTTGTGAGGTGCTGAATGATTGTGAGGTGCTAAGGGATTGTGAGGCATGCCCGAGGGGCTGATTATGGAACATGTTTTTGCCCGAGGGGCTACTTATGATTTTACTACATTTATTTTCATACCAAATCTTTGTTTTAAAGTGGCTGAAAATGTGCATTGTTTTAAGAACGTTTATGAAGTTGATTTCGAAGGCATGATGATTTCGTATATCTATGTATACTATTGGAAAGTAAGTCTGTGTATATTGTAACATTGATTTTTCTGTGATTCCTTGCTACTTAGACTTGATTTATTTCCATTACTACTGAGTTGGCGTACTCACATTACTCCCTACATCTCTGTGTGCAGATTCAGGAGCAGAGGTCGAGCGTTAGCTTATATATATATACCGCCGCGGAGCCGGATCGTGGGGATATAGAGGTAGCTATTCAGCATTCGCAACATCTCTGCTTTCCCTTCCTGTTGTATTTATCTTTGATTTGGAGTTTTGTATCTTAATACTTTATTTGGACTTATTTCATTAGATGCGCATGACATGTGGGCTCCGGGTTTTGGGGATGGCAGTATTGTATATAAAACTCGCCTATTATGTTAAGTAAACTTTCTGTATGTTGTTATGAGTTGCTTGAAACTTAATGGTATTTTCAAAAGAAATGGTGAACACGCGGTAGTCAGCTAGCCTAGTTCCACGATATGCGTCATCACGGCCGGTTAGGATTTGGGGTCGTGACAGTTTGGTATCATAGCCCTAGGTTACATAGGACTCAACAGTCAGGAGCATGTTTAGTATTGTCTTGCAGATTGGTACATAGACGTCTGTACTTATCTTTGAGAGGCTGCCAAAATTTTAGGAAACATTCTATCCTTCTTGAACTCTTTCGTGCTGATCGTATGATTCTAGAAATCTGAACTTATGTTGTTTCATTCTCTAACAGATGGTGAGGACACGCCATACCGATCAGGGTGACCAGTCACCGGCTAAACCAGCGAGAGGTCGAGGCCGCGGTAGAGGTAGGGGGCCAGCCCGCGCAGTAGCCTCGGCAGTACCTCAGGATCCCACTGCCGATCATGATCAGGTTCTCGTCGATGGTTTCCCAGCGGACAGGCTTAGGAACCAGCAATGCCCATGGTTATTCCGGGTCTTCAGGAGGCCCTGTCTCAGATACCCGGTCTGGCTCAGGCTGTTTCCATGTCTTCTTCTGCCACCACAGCTCAGGCCAGGGGAGGCAATCAGACTCCACCTTCCCGGGCACCTGAGCAGGCTGCACAGGGTATTTAGGCACCGGGAGTAGCCCCAGCTCAGCCAGCTGCTCCGGTTGAGGATTATGTGGTCCCTGCTATGCCTCAGGACGAGCAACACAAGTTGGAGAGATTCAACAGACTTTCAGCGGTACAAAGGGCGAGGATGCCCAGGGATTTCTAGATAGGTGCCAGAGGATACTGCGCACCGTGGGTATTCTGGAGACCAGTGGGGTCTTGTTTTTTACCTTTCAATTTGCGGGTGCTGCCTTTACTTGGTGGGAGTCTTTCGAGAGGCGTAGACTGGTTGGTTCAGCACCTATTACCTAGCAGTAGTTCTCCGAGATCTTTTTGGAGAAGTATATTCCTTAGTCCTACTGAGAGGAGCAGTGTAGGCAGTTTGAGCAGCTGCTCCAGGGAGAGTTATCAGTCACCCAGTATGAGATGATATTTTTCAAGTTGGCTAGGCATGCTTGTGAGACTATCCCTACTGATAGGGAGAGGGTGAGGAGGTTCGTAGATGGTCTTTCTTATCAGCTTCGGTTGTTTATGACTAGGGAGAGAGTATTAGGTGATTCATTCGAGCAGGTTGTTGACATAGCTCGGGACGTTGAGTCTGTTTGCCGCCAGGAGAGGGAGGCCAAGAGGCCTCGTGGTTCGGGCAGTTCCAGTAGATCTCCCTTCAGGGGACAGTTCCAGCAGGGTAGGGGCCGTTCATTCAGGCCACCTCAGTCAGGCCGCCCAGCTTATAGCGGTGCATCTTCAGGGAAGGGTCCCCTTGGTTTTCAGTCAGGTCCTACTTCTTTTGGTGCCCTCCCAGCTCAGAGTGCAGCTCGAGCACCCCTAGTTGAGGGTTCATCTATACATGAGTCTTCCAATGGTCGTACAGATGCTAGGGGTTTCTATTAGTCCCCGCCTCCAGCACCGGGTAGTTGTTTTGAGAGTGGAGATTTTGGGCACGGTTGGAGGCAGTGTCCCTGCCGCTTCGGTGGATCTTCTCAGCAGAGGGGCCAGCCCTCGACTTCAGCTCAAGTCACTTCATCGCCCGCCCAGTCAGCCAGGGGTGGCGGTCAGTCAGCCAGAGGTCACCCTAGAGGGGGAGGTCGAGCAGGGGGAGGTCAGGCTCGTATGTATGCATTTCCAGCCAGGACGGATGCTATGGCCTCAGATGCCATGATTGAAGGTAATGTTTCAGTCTGTTTTCGTGATGCCTTGGCTTTATTTGACCCTGGTTCCACATATTCCTATGTTTCTTCATATTTTTCCGATTTTCTGGATGTGCCCCGTGAGTCTCTAGTCACTTCTATTGATGTGTCGACTCCGGTTGGCGATACTGTTTTTGTGGACCGTGTGTATCGGTCATGCACTATATCTATTGGAGGTTTGGAGAGCCGAGTGTACCTACTGTTACTCAGCATGGTCTATTTTGATGGATTTTTGGCATGGATTGGTTGTCTCCGTGCCATGTTGTTCTTGATTGTCACGCTAAGACCGTGACCTTAGCGATGCCAGGTTGTCCGAGGGTTGACTAGAGAGGTTCTTCCGAGTATATGCCTAGCAGGGTAATTTCTTACCTGAAGGCTCGACGCATGGTTAAGAAGGGGTTTTATCTTATTTGGCCTTTGTGAGGGATGTCAGTGGTGAGACTCGTGTTATTGATTCAGTTCCTGTGGTCCGTGATTTCCCGGACGTGTTTCCTGCAGACCTGCCATGCATGCCACCTGATAGGGATATTGATTTTGGTAATGACCTGGTGCCAGGCACTCAGCCTATTTCTATTCCACCATATCATATGGCACCAGCGGAGCTAAAGGATTTGAAGGAGCAGCTTCAGGAGCTCCTGGATAAGGGATTCATTCGGCCTAGTGTGTCACCTTGGGGTGCGCCGGTGTTGTTTGTCAAGAGGAAGGATGGGTCCATTCCTATGTGTATCGACTATCGGCAGTTGAATAGGGTTACGGTGAAGAACCGTTATCCCTTTCCCCGTATTGATGATTTGTTTGACCAGCTTCAGGGAGTCAGAGTGTTTTCCAAGATTGATTTGAGATCTGGGTACCATCAGTTGAGGATTCGGGATTCTGATATTCCAAAGACTGATTTCAGGACCAGGTATGGTCATTATGAGTTCTTGGTTATGTCATTTGGGTTGACCAATGCCCCAGCAGTATTCATGCAATTGATGAACAACGTGTTTCAGCCTTATCTTGATTCCTTCGTCATTGTGTTCGTTGATGACATGCTGGTTTATTCTCGTAGCCAGGAAGAGCATGCTCAGCATATGAGAGTTGTGTTGTAGAGACTGAGGGAGGAGAAAATTTATGCGAAATTCTCCAAGTGTGAGTTTCGGCTGGGATCGGTAGCTTTCTTGGGCACGTGGTGTCTAGTGAGGGGATTCAGGTTGATCCGAAGAAGATAGAGGTGGTTGAGAGTTGGCCCAGACCGTCCTCAGCTACAGAGATTAGGAGTTTCCTTGGGTTGGCGGGATATTAACGTCGCTTTGTGGAGGGATTCTCTTCGATTGCTTCATCTTTTACCAGATTGACCCAGAAGGGTGCCCTATTCAAATGGTCTGATGAGTCTGAGGAGAGCTTTCAGAAGCTCAAGTCAGCATTGACCACAACTCTAGTATTAGTTTTGCCTACTGGTTCGGGTTCTTACACAGTGTATTGTGATGCTTCTAAAGTTATCTTGGGAGCGGTATTGATGCAGGAAGGTAGGGTGATTGCCTACGCGTCCAGACAGTTGAAGGTGCACGAGAAGAATTATCCAGTGCACGATCTTGAGTTAGCGGCCATTGTCCATGCCTTGAAGATTTGGCGGCATTATTTGTATAGAGTACAATGTGAGATTTTCACTGATCATTGCAGTTTGCAGTATCTGCTGAGGCAGAAGGACTTGAAGTTGCGTAAGAGGATATGGTTAGAGCTCCTCAAGGATTATGATCTCACTATCTTATATCATCCGGGGAAGGCCAATGTAGTGGCCGATGCCTTGAGTCGCAGAGCAGAGAGTTTGGGGAGTTTAGCTTACCTTCCAGTAGCAGAGCGGCCATTAGCTCTTGATGTTCAAGCCTTAGCAGGTCATTTGGTAGGGTTGGATCTATCAGATCCCCCATGGGTGTTGGCTTGCGTAGCCTCCAGGTCTTCTCTCTATGATCAGATTAGAGCACGCCAGTATGATGATCCACATTTGCTTATTCTTCAGGATCGGGTCCGTCGCGGTGATGCTAGAGATGTGGTCATTGGTGATGATGGGGTCATGAGGATGCATGGCCGGATTTGCATGCCCAATGTAGATGGGCTTCGAGATTTGAGTCTAATAGAGGCTCATAATTCGCGGTATTCCATCCATCCAGGTGTCGCAAAGATGTATCAGGATTTGAGGCAGCATTATTGGTAGAGGATAATGAATAAGGATGTTGTAGAGTTTGTATCTCGGTGTCTCAACTGTCAGCAGGTCAAGTATGAGCACTAGAGACCTGGTAGATTGCTTCAAATGTTCGATATTCCAGAGTGGAAGTGGGAGCGGATCACCATGGACTTCGTAGTTGGACTCCCACGGACTTCGAGGAGGTTTGATGCTATTTGGGTTATTATGGATCGGGTGACCAAGTCCGCGCACTTCATTCCTGTTTGTACTATGTATTCATCAGAGAGGTTAGCTAAGATTTATATCAAGGAGATTGTCCGCTTGCATGGGATTCCAGTTTCTATCATTTCCGAAAGAGGCACTCAGTTCACATCTCAGTTTTGGAGGGCCGTGCAAAGACAGTTGGGTACTTAGGTTGAGTTGAGCACAACGTTTCATCCTCAGACCGACGGGCAGTCGGAGCGTACCATTCAAATTTTGGAGAACATGTTGCGTGCTTGTGTGATTGACTTTGATGGTTCATGTGATCAGTTTCTGCCACTAGAGGAGTTTGCATATAATAACAACTATCAGTCGAGTATTCAGAGGGCTCCGTATGAGACTTTGTATGGTAGGAGGTATAGATCTCCGGTTGATTGGTTTGAGCCGGGCGAGGCTAGGCTACTGGGAACAGACCTGGTTGAGGATGCTTTGAGTAACGCAAAGTTGATTCAGGAGCGGCTTCGCACGGCGCAGTCTAGGCAGAAGAGTTATGCGGACCGGAAGGTCCGAGATGTGTCATTCATGATTAGGGATAAGGTGTTGCTAAAAGTGTCACCCATGAAGGGTGTTATGAGATTCGGGAAGAGAGGGAAGCTGAGTCCCAGGTTCATTGGGCCTTTTGAGGTACTTCAGAGGGTTGGAGAGGTGGCTTATAGGCTTGATATGCCTCCCAGTTTATCGAGTATTCATCCAGTATTCCATGTTTCGATGCTCCGGAAGTATATTGGTGACCCTTCCCATGTTTTGTACTTCACCGCGGTTCAGCTCGAGGGTGATATGTAATATGAGGTAGAGCCGGTGGCTATTTTGGGTCGACAAGTCAGGAAGCTGAGATCTAAGGATATAGCTTCAGTGAAGGTTCAGTGGAGAGGGCAGCCGGTGGAGGATGCCACCTGGGAGACCGAGCGGGAGATGCGAGACAGATATCCTCACTTATTCGAGGCTCCAGGTATGTTTCTAGACCCGTTCGAGGACGAACATTTGTTTAAGAGGGGGAGGATGTAACGACCCGATCGGTCGTTCCGTGAGATTTACCCCATTTCCCCTGTTTCTGCATTTGTCATGTATCGCTATCTTATTTTTGATATATTGGGACAATTGGATTGGGTCCGGAGTGGTTGCAATGAGAGTTTAGGCATTTAGCCTTTTAAAGTAGCCTTATAGTTGAGAAAGTCAGCTGAGAGTTGAATTATTGGTAAACGACCTCGGAATGTGGATTTTATGGCTCGAATAGCTTCGTTAGGTGATTTGGGACTTAGGAGTGTGTTCGTAATATTTTTGTGATGTCCGGTGTAGAATAAGGCTTGAATTGGCGAAAGTTTGTTTTTGGCGATTTCGGTTGGTAGTGGAAATTAGGCTGTCGAGGTCGGAATAGAATTCTGTAAGTTGGAACAGCTTCGTAATGTCATTTTGGATATGTCTACAAAATTTCAGATTAATCGGAGGTGTTTTAGTTGGTTTCGGCGTAGTTGGTGAATTTTATAAGTTTCAAAGTTCTTAGGATTGAATTTGATGTAAATTTGTTGTTTTCGTGTTGTTATTGGTGTTCCGAAGGCTCGAAAAAGTTTGAATGATGTTATGGGATATGTTGCGATGTTTGGTTGGGGCCCCGAGGGGCTCGGGATTGATTTGGACGGTTGGCGGGAAGTTGGAGTGGATTCTTGGAAAATCTGGTGTGCTGGTTGCTGGTGTTTTCGCACCTGCGAAAGGGGAGTCACATGTGCGATCACGCAGGTGCGGAAGGGGAAGTCGCAGGTGCGAGATTTGGCTGAGAAAGGAGAGGCCCGCAGGTGTGAGGGGTTTGTCGCACCTGCGATGTCACTGGTGCGGAAAATGCATCGCACCTGGGATGCCGCAAGTGCGGAGAAATGTTCGCAGGTGCTATTTTGGCCGTTAAGTTGGTTTTTTGCAGGTACGGGTCCGCAGGTGCGGAAATTGATGGGCAGAACAGTATGAAAAGGACCCCTCCATGAAATTTCTTATTTTTTATCAATTTGCATGTGGGAGGAGTCCATTGAAGGCGATTTTGAGAGGGAAATTCAAGGTTCTTCAGCAGAGGTAAGTTCTTTGGTTGTTAATTCCGTTCCTATGCTATTTTGTTAGGATTAGACTAAGGATTTGGGTAAGAAAAGCTGGAAAAATGGGAGGAAGGAATTGGGATTTTCCTTTGAGGTTTTGGAATGGCAATTGTGACCCGATTTTGGTGTTTTTGGTATGTATAGAATCATGAGAGGACGAGGGTTCTAATGATGTAAAAAAATTCGGATTTCGAGACGTGGGCCCGGAACTCGGGTTTGGCCGAATTGCGAGATTTTGTTTAAATTTGATGATTTTCGATTGGGTTGTGTTCCATGAGTATATTTTGATGATGTTATCTGGTTTTTGGCTAGATTCGGAGCCATCGGGAGCCAATTTGAGGGGCAAAGGCATAGAGGACTAGTGTCGTGGCCCGGTAGAGGTAAGTAATGGTCTTAAATTTTGTCCCGAGGGTATGGAACCCCGTACTGCATTATTTTCTCACTGAATTTGGAATGGCACATATGTCGGATGACGAATATGTGGCACGTACTGATTTTTGGATTGGACTAGGTCCTCCCCGCGACAACTAATGAGTTAAATTATGTTCTAAATATTTGTGGAATATTTGGGCTATATGCCGTGTTTGGGTCCTCGTGCCGATCTATTTAGGCCGTTGAGGGTGTTATACTGTTGTTTTCCTCACTACCTGTTGATGATTTTACTCAGCATCATTGTGCATACACTTTTATTTGAAACTCAGCCTGATTTCCACTACATGAGCATTAAAATGATTTTTTCGGTCGAGTGCCCCATTCTACCACTTCGCCCGAGGGGCTTTTCGAGTGGTTCCACCGAGTGTGGCCGAGGGCCAAGAGTGATGGTGAGGTGATGAGTGATATTAGCACTTGGGCTGAAGGAGCCCCTCCGGAATCTGTACACACCCCAAGTGAGCGCACCGAGTGCGAGTGATTTTGTGATTGAGTGATTGGGAGGCATGAGTGGGTGTGAGGTGCTGAGTATGTGAGGTGCTGAGTGATTGTGAGGTGCTGAGGGATTGTGAGGCATGCCCGAGGGGCTGATTATGAAATATGTTTTTGCCCGAGGGGCTACTTATGATTTTACTACATTCATTTGCATACCAAATCTTTGTTTTAAAGTGGCTAAAATGTGCATTGTTTTAAAAACTTTTATGAAGTTGATTTCGAAGGCATGATGATTTCGTATATCTATGTATACTATTGGAAAGTAAGGCTGTGTATATTGTGACATTGATTTTTCTGTGATTCCTTGCTACTTAGACTTGATTTATTTCCATTACTACTGAGTTGGCGTACTCACATTACTCCCTGCACCCTTGTGTGCAGATTCAGGAGCAGAGGTCGAGCGTTAACTTATATATATATATACCTCAGTGGAGCCGGATCATGGGGATATAGAGGTAGCTGTTCAGCGTTCGCAACATCTCTGCTTTCCTTTCCTGTTGTATTTATCTTTGATTCGGAGTTTTGTATCTTAATACTTTACTTGGACTTATTTCATTAGATGCTCATGACATGTTGGCTCCGGGTTTTTGGGGATGGCAGTATTGTATATAAAACTCGCCTATTATGTTAAGTAAACTTTCAGTATGTTGTTGTGAGTTATGTGAAACTTAAATGGGATTTTCAAAATAAATGGTGAACACGCGGTAGTCGGCTAGCCTAGTTTCACAATAGGCGTCATCTAGGCCGATTAGGATTTGGGGTCGTGACACCTCCCTGTAGCTCTCATCCGGACCGTTCCTCATTCAGTGCACTTCCATCCCAGAGCTCATCTCGGCCACCATCAGTTCAGGGTTCCTTAGCACATGGTCCTTCTAGCAGCTACCCAGGTCCTAGGGGTTCCCTTCAGCCCCTATTGCCAATTGCTCGTAGATGTTGTTTCGAGTGTGGGGATCTGGGTCACATCAAGAGGTATTGTCCCCACGTTACTAGTAGTTCATTTCAGCACAGGAACCAGCCTCTAGCTTCAGCACCAGTTACTATACCACCCGCTCAAGCAGCCATAGGTGGAGGTCAGTCAGGCAGAGGCCGCCCCAGAAGGGGAGGTCGGTCAGGTGGAGGGCAGGCCCATTTCTACGCACTTCGGGGCAGACCAGATGCCATGGCTTCAGATGCTGTGATTATAAGTGTTATCTTGGTCTGTCACCGGGATGCTGCAGTATTATTTGATCCTGGTTCTACATATTCATATATTTCTTCATACTTTGCACATTTCTTAGATACACCCCGTGAGTCCTTATTTTCAGTTGTTCATGTGTCGACTCCGGTTGGGGATACTGTTGTGGTAGAACGGGTGTACCGGTCTTGTATTATATCTATTGGGGGTCGGGAGACCTGGAAAGATCTATTATTACTTAGCATGGTTGACATCGATGTGATTTTAGGCACGGATTGGCTATCTCCATACCATGCGGTTCTTGACTGTCACGCCAAGACAGTGACCTTAGCGATGCCTGGATTGCCAAGGATTGAGTGGAGAGGTTCGGTGGAGTACGTGCCTAGCCGGGTGATTTCTTTTCTGAAGGCTCATCGTATGATTGGGAAGGGGTGTGAGTCTTATCTGATCTTTGTGAGGGATGTTAGTAGTGAGACTCCTTCCATTGATTCTGTTCCCGTGGTTCGTGAGTTCCCGGATGTTTTCCCAGCAGATCTGCCAGGCATGCCACCCGACAGGGACATTGATTTTGGTATCGACCTATAGCTGAGACCCAGCCTATCTCTATTCCTCCTTACCGTATGGCCCCAGCAGAGTTGAAGAAACAACTTCAGGAACTCCTAGATAAGGGGTTTATTCGGCCTAGTGTGTTGCCTTGGGGTGCACATGTGTTGTTCGTAAAGAAGAAGGATGGATCCATGCGTATGTGCATTGACTATAGGCAGATGAACAAGGTTACGGTGAAGAACCGGTATCCTTTGCCCCGTATTGACGATTTGTTCGATCAATTTCAGGAGCTAGGTTGTTCTCCAAGGTCGACTTGAGGTATGGGTACCATCAACTGAAGATTCGGGATTCTGATATTCCAAAGACCGCTTTTAGGACCAGATATGGCCACTATGAGTTTCTGGTTATGTCTTTTGGGCTAACCAATGCTCCAACCGCGTTCATGCATTTGATCAACAACGTGTTTCAGCCTTACCTTGATTCATTCGTTATTGTGTTCATTGATGACATCCTGGTGTACTCTTTTAGCCAGGGGGAGCACGCTCAGCATTTCAGGGTTGTGTTGCAGAGATTGAGGGAGGAGAAGCTTTATGCAAAGTTCTCCAAATGTGAGTTTTGGCTTGGTTCAGTAGATTTCTTGGGTCACATAATGTCTAGTGAGGGTATTCAGGTGGACTCGAAGAAGATAGAGGTGGTGCAGAGTTGGCCCAGACCGTCCTCAGCCACGGAGATTAGGAGTTTCTTGGGCTTGGCGGGATATTACCTTCGCTTTGTGGAGGGATTTTCTTCTATTGCTTCACCTTTGACCAGATTGACCTAGAAGGGTGCTCCATTCAGATGGTCCGATGAGTGCGAGGAGAGCTTTCAGAAGCTCAAGTCAGCATTAACTACAGCTCTAGTATTGGTATTGCCTACAGGTTCGGGTTCTTACACAGTCTATTGTGATGCTTCTAGAGTTTGATTGGAAGCGGTGTTGATGCCGGACGATAGGGTGATTTCCTACGCGTCCAGACAGTTGAAGGTGCACAAGAAGAATTATCCAGTGCACGATCTTGAGTTAGCTGCCATCGTTCATGCCTTAAAGATTTGGCGGCATTACTTGTATGAGGTGCATTGTAAGATCTTCACTGATCATCGTAGCTTGCAGTATATTCTAAGGCGGAAGAACTTGAATTTGCGCCAGAGGAGTTGGTTAGAGCTTCTTAAAGACTATGATTTAACTATTCTGTATCACCCGGGAAAGGCCAATGTAGTGGCCGATGCCTTGAGTGGCAGAGCCGAGAGATTGAGGAGCCTAGCTTACCTTTCAGTAGCAGAGCGATCGTTAGCACTTGATGTTCAGGCTTTAGCGGGACAATTGGTGAGATTGGATTTGTCAGACCCTCCGCGGCTGGTAGCTAGCATGGCTTCCCGGTCTTCTTTACTTGATCAGATTAAGGCACGACAGTATTATGACCGCCACTTGTTAGTTCTTCAGGATAGAGTGCGTTGGGGTGATGCCCAGGATGTGACTATCGATGAGGACGGGGTTATGAGGATGCAGGGTCGTATTTGTGTACCCAACGTGTATGGTATTCGAGAGTTAATATTAGCAGAGGCTCACAATTCGCGGTATTTTATTCATCCGGGTGCCGCGAAGATGTACCAGGATCTGAGGCAGTAGTATTGGTGGAGGCGGATGAAGAGAGATATTGTTGAGTACGTAGCAGGGTGGATGAAGAGAGATATTGTTGAGTATGTGGCACGGTGTCTCAACTGCCAGCATGTCAAGTATGAGCACCAGGGACCAGGTGGATTACTTCAGAGGTTAGATATTCCGAAGCGGAAGTGGGAGCGGATCACCATGGACTATGTAGTTGGGCTTCCACGAACTTCGAAGAGTTTTGTTGCTATTTGTGTCATTGTGGATAGATTGACCAAGTCCGCGCACTTCATTCCTGCCAGCACTTCTTATGCTTCAGAGCGGTTAGCTGGTATTTACATTAAGGATATTGTCCGATTTCATGGAGTTCCGGTTTTTATTATTTCTGACAGGGGTACTCAGTTCACATCTCAATTTTGGAGGGCCGTACAGAGATGTATGGGTACTGAGGTAGAGTTGAGCACTACATTTCATCCTCACACCGACGGTTTCTAAAGAAATCAATTTCAATACATAAATTTAGGTTTCCCAACATTTTCCCCAAATAGTCAAAAATTTACTCCGGGCCCACTTGGTCAAAACTTGAAGTTCGGACCAAAACCCATTCACCCGTTCACTCCCGAGCCCGAATATGTAGTTAGATTCGAATTTCGACCTCAAGTTGAGGTCTAATTTCCAATTTCTCTAAAATTCCTATACCCAAACCCCTAATTTCTACCATAAAATTCCTAGATTTTAGGTTTAAATCTTGTAAAGTAAAGTGAAAGATTGAAATAAACGAGTTAAGAATCACTTACCTATGACTTGGGGAAGAAATGGTCTTTGGAAAATCGCCTAGAGGGTTTCTTGTTTGAAAGTTTTGCGAAATGAGCAAAATCCCATCTAAGTCAAGATTTACCTGCTGCAGATGTCGCACTTGCGACTTGATACGAAGCTCGCAAATGCGAGAAAAATATCGCAAATGCGAGAAAAATATCGCAAATGCGAAACATTGCAGTTCGTCAGCCTTCGCAAATGCGAACCATTTGCTCCCAATTGCGGATATTGTACATCCGCAAATGCGGCATAAACCTCGCAATGTAAGAATCCCCAGTCCCAGCCCATGCTCGCAAATGCAATGATTCTTCGCAAATGCGAGGCTCGCATTTGCGAGACAGACCTCGCAATTGCAGGACCTGCAAACCTAAAGCACACCAAATATTTTCCTAAGTTCATTTCACTCTGTAGCCTATCTGAAACTCACCCGAGCCCTCGGGGCTCAAAACCAAACGTGCACACAAGTGTAAAAACATCATACATACTTGATCATGTGATCAAATCGCCAACATAACACCTATAACTATGAATTTAGCACCAAATCGCATGAAATTCTCAAGAACACTTTAAAATTTCTGTTTTTACTACCGGACGTCTGAATCACATCAAATTAGTTATGTTTCTCACCAAATTTCACAGGTAAGGTATAAATATCATAATGGACCCGTACCGGACTCCGAAACCAAAATACGGACCCGATACCAACAAAATCAAACATTAACTAATTTCTTAAAACCATTAAAAATTCTGTCTTTCAATTTTTCAACAAAAATTCATATCCCAATATAGGGACCTTGGAATTCGATTCCAGGCATACACCCAGATCCTATATTTCACTACGGACCCACCGGGACCGTAAAAACATGAGTCCGGATCTATTTACTCAAAAAGTTGACCGAAGTCAACTAAAATCAACTTTTAAGGCCAAAAATAATTATTTCATCAATTTTCGACATAAAAGCTTTCTAGGAACACGCCCGGACTGTGCACGTAAAATGATGAGGGTAAAAATGGGATTTTTAAGGCTAAAGAGCGCATAATTGATTTCTAAAACATAAGATGACCTTTTGGATCATCACAGTACACCCCCACCCCACCCCACCACAAACCCCCCAAAAAAAACTAAAAGCGTAAAAATTAGTAAAACAGTACAAAGTCCCAAACTGATAAGATGTTTGTAGAAAAAGAGTTAACCTCCAATAACTAAACAAACTACACGAAACCAAAGGATATTCATTCAAATACATTTAGCTTATCCCAACTTTAAGCATTCTCCTGTGTTTGCCACTCCCTGGAAGTAGCTACTCAACCTTTTTGCTCACTTTGAAGTTCCTCCTATATTTGCCATTGAAGCAGTTGAGGAAGATACATAAAGAACTTATTTTATAACAAATATAATCCCAAAGTGTGTAATATATATATATACATGTATACCTTTTGTTGCGGCTAAAAGTCGGATGTCGAACTCACGAGGACGTGTCATTAACTATTAACTAAATTGGATTGTCGTAAGAAGGATTAAACCCAAAAGTAGTGATGCTAAAGTAATTAAACTAAAAAGAAAACAACTAATCAACTTTAAACAAAGGAAGAGTAGGTTTTGTCTATTATAACCGCGAATTCGTTCCCCGATGCCCAGGTTCAGGAACTTGCTCTACTCAATCCTATATGCAATCAAGAATTCCCACTTTCAAGTTCAATTCTAGATTTGTAGATAGTATTCAATTGGTGCTCAAGCAATTAAATAATTAAGTGCAGGACTGAATAAACAAACTAAGAAATTAAAAACAATATTCGAATAAAAATAGTCATGAAAGAACTACAACCCTAGAAATCAAGTTTAGCTCCACATAAACATGGTAGCAAAACAAGAAATCATAAAAATAAACATAAAATTTACTAGTTTGATGGAAGAAAAGATGAAATCTGGCCTCTACGGTGGCTCTGTGCATTCCCTTGGTCAAAAGTTCCTCTCCAAAACTTCCTCCCTCCTCCAAAATTGGTTTTGGATGGATTTTATATGATTTGGGGTGTGTAAGTCAGAAATAACCAAGTCCCATACGAAATAAGACATTTTCATGTTTTGAGCGTCCTGGGCAGCGTGGGGCGCTAGCAATTGCGCTCAACTTTTCAGCATTACTTCAAGCCGAATATCACCTTTCAACCGAAATAAACTAAAAATAAAAATATAAGCATTCTAGAGAATTGCAATATTTGTTTTCTTTTTTTATTCTGTTTGCTTTATGTTTTTTTCTTTTCAAGTTTTCACATTGTAATGGGTCAAATACGACCTCAGAGATGATGTCTTTCAAGTTGTTTTTGGCAAAGTATAAGAATCTTCATCTTTGTATGAGAACTCCGACATCCTAGTGATATTTTAGCTTAAAGTATATATTTATTTGTATATCGCCTCATGTTTTATTTTTATTTCGTGGATTTTAGATGTAAAATGTGTTGATTTATATTAATTAGGGGTGTTTTTATGTGTAGGAATCATCCGCAAGTAATTGGGGACAAAAGGTGAGAGGTTAGAGCCAAAAGGAACGAAAAAAGGGAAAGCTGGATTTTCAACACCACGGGCAGTGCCCCACGCCACTTGTGGCACCCCAAACAGTCTACTTAACAAACCAGTGCCACAACCAGCATGGGGCACTGGATTGGATGCTGGTGACGTGAATTATGTCCAACTTTGACAAGGACACGGTTATTTCAGCCCTAGACCTACTCAATGCATATAAAATCAAGACTTAGCCTATTTTTGGAGAGCTAACACACTTTGAAGGAGAATTCAAGTGGGGGAACATACACCACGCTTGGAGGAAGCTTCTAACTAGTTTTTGTCCATATTGTGGATGACCACACTTGTGGCAAAATTGTGCATCTAAATCTGATATGTGGATTTTTTGTAATGTTTGTGGTTGTCAAGGTGGCCATTGGGATGGTTGTTCTAATTCTTATTATCTGTCTTAGAGCTCTTATTATAATGTTTCTAATAATATTTATGAGTTTTATAGGAGTAATGAAGTGGAGGATATGGAACGTGATGCTCGTATTATGGACATAATGAGGCGAGTAGTCGAGCAACAAGATAAAAATCAAAAGGCTATACTAAGGATCAGTGCAAAAATCATGAGAATGAAGACCGAGGCAGAAGAATTGGGTGAAGAGAGCGAGTTCCCACAAAAAGATTACTTTGAAGAAGCAGATATCATGAGCCAATCTTGGCTAGAGGAACAAGCTCAATTGGTAAAATTTCACGTGGTTCTACGTAATGACTTGTCAAATATGGCAGAACAACTGATAGATGAATAGACTGAGCTCAAGAAAGAGATAGACCAATTTGGCTCAGATATCCATGATATCCAGGTTCAATTGAATAAAACGTTTGAGTCGACTGATGCCCAACAATCAATTGTTGTAGATACTGGACAGCTTGTGGAGCGGTAAGAGGAATTCTAACTATTCGACCAAATTATTAATGATTCCAAGGTTGACAAGTGCACAAAAGTTAGGATGTCAAAAGTGAAGTGATTCTAGAGTTAGAGTGCATTGGACCTCATTCTAATTATTTTTTAACATTATGCTTGGTTGGTGACACGAGAATTGATCCATTTGAACATATGGAGGCGTCAATGGATGAGAAACAAAGTATTTATATTCTGAAATTTGCCATACCAAGGAGACAAAACGACATCCCGCACTTAAAGGCCAAGAAGTGCAAGATGCGATACCTATTGCTTGGTTTCTTTATTGTTACACCACTGCCCAGTAACGTGACAGAAAAATCGATGAAAAATTAAGGGCACAATTCATATCCTCAAATTGGAAGGAAAAGTGGTGAAAGTGATGGCATCATGCCGTAACGTTAAATCAGGCGCTTGTTGGGGGGGGGGGGCAACCCATCTTTACTGCTTTACTTTATTTATATATTTTTTCTTATTATTGTTGTAGTATTTATTTTTATTTTGTAGGATTATAATCATAGGAGGCAAATCCATTTGAAGAGTGCAAAAGCGAGTTAGATAGTGAGAACTAAGTGTGGGGAGGGAGGACTAATTCTTGTGATTTCACACTACTTTGTTTTATATTTTTATATGCCTGGGGAAAGTCTAAGTACCTCGTGAGCCGTTATTGCTTCGGCCTTTCGCTTGATAGGGAGTTTTTTTTCACACTACTTTGTTTTATATTTTTATATACATCGGGGACTGTGTATAGATTAAGTGTGGGGAGGGAGGACTAATTCTTGTGATGTATTTTGTATAACTTGTAATCAATTAGTTTCTTTGAGTAGTTTGGCTTGGTCTAGTTTTAAATCTACTGTGTTTTAGAGAAAAAAAATATTAAAGCTCGAACTTTTTCCGACGATAGACCTTTTGGATAATTTTCTTGAGAGATAAAGTCCGATTAAAAACACCAAAAAGATTTTGTTTTTTTTAGGATAGCTAGCTAGTATTCCTGGGTTTTTCTTTGGGTGCTGGTTCTTTTCCAAGGGTTTATTTAGGAAGAAAATTAGTTGCTCTGAGCTACCTAGTAACATGTTTGGTGCTGGCACATTAGTCTATGACATACATTCTATCTTCCCGTGTATTTGGTTTGAATTTCGATGTCTAAGTAAAGTAAATAGCCTATTTGTGATGCTTTTGCTCAGTTGTTTGACTTGTATGCCATACAGTGCAATATTGCTTAATTTTCTCAATTATGTGTGCTTGCTTGACTTGAGAGTTGAACAGAACCGTCTTGATTGAGTCATTTGCAATGTGTGTGTGAGGAATTGTGATTCTCTGTGCTATCATGTGTAGTCTAGAACTTTCCCCGTGTGTTAATCGAAGAGAAATTATTAACTTATGCTAGTCGAGGAGATGACGCAGGCATTTTTTTTCTTGATCATAGATGTTCTCGTCACTTGAAGATGAAATTTTCCGTTGCTAGCCCCTTTGAGCCTATAGACCTTTCCTTTGGCACCCACATTACAAGACATACCTTTATTTTGTTCTTAATTTGAGATTGTTGAACCTTTACCTTCTAAGGAACTTAGTCGCTAAAAGAAGTAAAGTGAGTGATTTGGAGAGAAGCTTTTGAGTGGAACAATGGAAGGGCCCTTTGGTACACTAAAGTTGAAATCAGAAGTCACTAGCCGATGAACTTTAATGTATGGAGTGTGTGTAGAAGAGAAAAGAAAGAGAGAGAGAGAGAGAGAGAGAGAGAGAGAGAGAGAAAATTGCAAGAAAAAAAAATGATAGTCAAAGTATGTAGAAAAACACACACCTCCCAATTTTACTAATCTGTGCTAGTGAGAGTATATAAGTGCTTAATTGAAAATTGGGACTATGTTGTATATGTTGATACCTAATTTTTCCTCAAATTATTTTTTTAAATTTGCATATATGCATTCAAAATCATTCTTTGTAATAAGGAATATTTTCCCTATTTCTCTATATTTTTATTAAATTATCTTCATGTTTATTTAATATTTCATATTTAAATAATTATCCATAAATTATGTTATAAATAATTTCAAAATGTTTCCCAGCTCAGTATGCTATTTTTTAATCATTTTGGTCCATTAGGATTCAATTATTTCACAAATTAGCCAATTGGGTCTCATTTAATTTTAATTACAGTGATTTTACAATTATAGCCCAATTGAATACTTTGTGTTGTTTTAATTCAAAATTTATGCATTCTTTACATTTTATACTATTTAATTACTGTAATTTCTCCTATTTAAAGTTAATTTCATTTTATACAATTATTAGTTATTTTTTACTAATTATTTCTCTATTTTATGGGTATCTAATATCTAGCCACTTATATTTTAAAATTTAGCCTAAATTGAATCCCAACCCACCAAATTAAATACCCAGCCCAACCCAAATCCTAACTAACCCGACCCAATCCCAACTCAATCTGAGCCGTTGATCAGATTAGATCAACGGCCCAGATTTTAATTTCCTAAAATATCTCTCACCTACCCCCCCTTTCCATCTCATTTTTTCGAGACCATTCATATCTCATCTCTCTGTCTCTCTCTATCCCTACAACTCTCTAGAAGTCTCTTAACTTCCCCTCTCCGATGAGTTCCAGTCATCTTCTCCGGTGGATTCACACCGAAAACTCAGTTCTTCACCACCTCCTGGCCATCTACCTTTCTCTCACTGGCTCAGTGATACCCTAAAGTCTTCGGATGAACCTGGAGCGGTTCACTTACCTTACTTTGGGTCTCTTCCCATTTTTCAGCCAACCCCCGACCGTTTGAGTAAGTTTGCAGTCTCTCCGGCTAAATCTAGGTTGTTCATGAGGTTTGCCCTCTTTTCTGTGTTTCACAAAACCCTAGTCCTCTGTACTTTTGGGGTTTTCTTTAAGATCTGTTCGATATTTATAATGCTACAAAGTTTCTTCATGTTTATCTCCGAAAAATTCTGTTTTAACAATTTCGAAAACTAGGGTTTCTATACCATGTTCTCAAAACAGTTTTGTTTTGAATTTTCGTAACATCTATTCTACGTTTAAGTGATTATCTCATGATGTTATGTTATCTGAACTATTATCGGTGAAACCCTAAGTATTTTGGGTTGTTCTTTATTACTTGACTATGCATTTATGTGCTCTCTGCAACTCCTGCTTTGATTTATTGTTATAATCTCTAGTTTCTACTGTTCTACAAGCATCTCTCTGCACTAATAGGTGATTACTGTTTGAATGTTTGATAATTCCGACCTTTACCTTACTGGTTGTTCACTTGTTGATTTATATTGATCCTTTTGTGTGAAAATCCCATGCTTGTGATGTTTTCCTTAAAATACATAGTCGTATATCCTTTCTATAATGCTGTACCAATTTTTTTGAATTATTTCTATATTTATGTGACGCTTTCCTTAATTACTTTGGACTCTCTGTGATTACAATTGAATCCGAGATCCTCTTGATTGATTTTCAAACTGATGCCCTATTTTTACTTTATAAATACACGGTTAGTTCAACTTGCCTTGATTATACACTATGTATTTGGCCGTGCTTGTGCACTATGTGATTTTTCTGCCCTAATCAGCTTTATTAGACTGATCTTCTATCCTTATTCTGCCTTGACTATACCGTTTGAAACTAGATTCCTTAATTGAAGGAGTCTAGTTGTCTTAATTGGCATTGATTGATTGTTATTTCCATAATTTGCCTATGCACTACTCGTTTTCAAAAACTATATAAAGACCATGTCTTCTTTCTTTACACACACACACACTGATTTGAGAGCATAGACACACACATACATTGCTCTGAGCTTTTCTGTGCTTTTATACACTTCTTGCTCTCTGCATCTATTTCTAAGTACTCAGTCGGCTGAAAGCCAAGACTGAGTAATCTCTATTGCTCTTGTGCTCCTGCATACTACTGTCCTACTGTTGCTCTCTCATTTTGCATACTATTCTTCTACTGCTGCTCTCCTTTTCCTGTATATTGCTACTGATGTGCTATCTATTACACTTTGTTGTTCTCTATCATTTGACTAGTATATTTTCTGATTTAGCTTTATAACATCTACATATAATATGCTCTAGTTTTTTTTTACTTGCTTACTGTTCCTTATGTGTTTTATCCTGTGATTCTACTGCCTATCGTGTAATTAGCTTACCCCCATCATGTCTTTCCCTTTTGTTAAGTCTGAATATGTATCCTACTTTTCATGTGATTCCCCGCAATTATGTCATCAGCATGCCCCCTACTATTTTTCCTTTCCCTTGAGTTTGATATGTCTCTAGTTCATTCTGAGACTCCAGCATGCTTATGTGTTCATAGGTTGATGTTTCTTACCTTGACTTGATTTTCATTACTTGCTCTCATCCTATGATGTAAACCTGCCTCTCCTTCTACTTGAATAATATGCAGTCCTGATCTTATTAATCTATGCTATTATGTGACAACTGTGTGATAACTGTGAGAATCTGTAACTCTGTTCTATTGCTGATATCTAGTGGGAGTATATAAGTGCTTAATTGAAAAATGGGACTATGTTGTTTGTGGTTTGTGGAAAGTGAATTGATTGAGAAGAATATGTGCTCGATTTGTGAGTGTAGTGTATTAAAGTGCTTAGGAGGGTTAGTCACTATTCCTAAATGTATCATACCCGCCCCTTAGCCTATATTACAATCTTAAAGTCCTAATTGATCCTAGATTTGGATATCTTAGATTAGTAGAGATGTACACTACGGGAAAGCTTATGGTACGACCACATGATGCATATGAATTCTTCGTGATAGTGAGCGAATTTTGTTCAATTTTGTGATGTCCTTAATTCATATTTTTTAAAAAGCATATTCGAATGTGTGGACTATTCTATATTCACTCTTTCATTTATTGGTGAGGGAACATGATCTCATGAATTATTGGTAATATTGTAAACTTTTCTTGTTGGATGAGTGCGCGAGTTGAGGGTGCTTAGTGGTAACGACTCGGCTTTTGAGGTTAAGGGCTCACAAATAGGTTGTTGGAATTGATTGAATTGAAATTTTATACTTGGGCATGCTTAAAACAGGAAGAATCTGAATTTTGTATGTCCATGCTTGACTGCTGGTATTGATCATAGTCAAGGGCAGAGTGTGTGGTTAAAAAATGAAGTGCTCCTTTATAGTTGAAATTTGTATGTATTCGGGGAATAATTGTGTAACGACCTGGTCTGTCGTTACGTAAAAACTGGCATTTAAATTACTTTTATTGACTCGTTATAGATTGGTTATTCTATTGTTGATGTGTTAGAGTTGATAGGCTTGAAATCGGAATGGTTAAATGAGAATTCAGTAACTTAGTCTTTAAAAGATAGTCTTATAATGAGAAAAGTCAACTGAGAGTTGACTTATTGGTAAACGACCTCGAAATGCGAATTTTATGACTCGGATAGCTTCGTGAGGTGATTTGGGACTTAGGAGTGTGGTCGGAATATTTTTTGATGTCCGGTGTAGAATTAGACTTGAATTGGCGAACGTTAGTTTTTGGCGATATCCGGTCGGCAGTAAAAAATAGGCTATCGGGGTCGGAATGGAATTCCGATAGTTGGAACAGGTTCGTAATGCCATTTTGGACGTGTCTGCAAAATTTCAGGCTAATCGGAGTGGTTTTGGATGGTTTCAGCATCATTGATGGAGTTTAGAAATTTCAAAGTTCTTAGGCTTGAATCCAATGTAAATTTGGTGTTTTGATGTTAGTTTTGGTGTTTTAAGAGTGCGACTAAGTTTGAATGACGTTATGGGATGTGTTGGTCACTTTGGTTGGGGTCCCGAGGGGCTCGGGATTGATATCGGGTGGTTATCAGGCATTTTTGGCCTTAGGGAAATCTGCTGAGTGCTATTTAGGTGTTTTCGGACTTGCGGATGGGGAGCCGCAGGTGCATTCCTGCAGGAGCGGGTGAGGCATCACAGGTGCGGAAATTGGCCAAGTTAGGGGATTCCGTAGGTGTGAGGTATTGGTCGCACCTGTGAGGCCGCATGTGCGGGAGTTCAACCGCAGGAGCGGGAGTTGACGCCTTAGGAGCGGCAGGAGCGGGAGTTGAGGCCTGGGATCCATAGGTGCGGTTCCGAAGGTGCGAGTAAATGGTCGCAGGTGCGGACCCACTAGGCAGAAGGTATAATAGCGTGCCTTCGTGAATTTTAGCCATTTTCTCAATATTTCCTACGGGTTTGAAGCTTTTTGAAGGGTTTTGAAGAGGGAATTCAATAGTTCTTCACCAAGGTAAGATTTTTGGACTCTAAACTCGTTTATATGTGATTAAAGCTCAGATTTATGGTGGAAATTAGGGGGGAAAATCAGTATAAATGGGGTGATTAGGGCTTGGGATTTAGAATATTTAAAATGGTGATTTGAAGGGTCATTTGGACTTCGAATTTAGTGTTCTTTATATGTACGGACTCGTGGGATGAGGAAGAACAGTTTGGTATAAAATTTTCTGAGTTTTGGGATGCGGGCCTGGGGATCGAGTTTTGACAAATTTAGGGTTTTTGGGTGAATTTTGATATTTTCAATTGGAAATTGTTCCGTAAGCATATATTGATGATAAAAATCTGAACTTGGTAGATTTGGAGCACTCATAGACCGAATTTAGAGGCAAGGGCATTGCGGAGTAGTGTGTTAGCTGGTTTTAAGGTAAGTAATGCTTCCAAACTTGGAACTGAGGGTTCGAAACCCCAAACTATTTGATATTTGTTGTTAATTAAGGTGACGCACTTGCCAAGTGACGGGCATGCGGGTGTTTACTGAATATTTGTATCCTGACTTATCCCACACTGTCTACTGGTTATCCCAGATTTATATTGTACTGTGAAGGTAGTAATTACCTGGAACAAAATAGAAATCATGCTAAGTATAAATGTTAAGGCTTCACGCCGATGTGTTTAGACCGGAATGGTCGATTATTGCTGTCTCTATCTATGATTATTTCTTTCATGTACTCAGTCATGTTATAGTATATGTTCCATGCCTCAGTCTCGTAAGTTGCTAGTTTATTCTATATTATCATTTGTTTGGGGTGAATTGCATATGTTAGAGCATTGTAGTGAGACTGGAAGGTACTGACTGAGTGAGGCTTGGAGCCTGATGTGTGGCTAGAGTATATGGTTTAACACGTTATGTGCCTTACATCTTATGAGCATTAATGATAATAATAAAATTTTTATGTGCCTAATTGGGTTTATTATATGTGTAGGTGAATTGGAGTTGGAAGCCGAGATAAAGGGAGGTATGACCGTCGAAAATACGCTCAAGAGGCGAAAAGGAGTGAAGCCGGCTATACCCGGGTGTTTGAGCTGAAAAGCCTGGCCACACCAGGCTTTAGCCGGGCGTTTGGGCTGTAAAGCCTGGTGAGGCCAGGCGTTAGGGCCCAAACGCCAGGCCTGGCCAGGCGTTATCCAGGCGTTTGGCCTGTAATGCCTGGCCCCTAATCTGGTAAAACCCGAGTTTTGAAGATTTTAAGTGTTTCCCGATTGGAATAGGAGTCCCCTACACGTTTAGGGATTATCCCAAACATATAAATAGACCCAAGAACCCAACTTTGAGGAGAGGAAGCCATTGAAGTGAAGAAAGAACCTGTAGATTACTACTCAGTGAAGCAAACAATGATCTTTATAGCTTTTATTTATTATTTTGTAGTTCAATTATGCAAGTTATTTTAGAATTGTTTCTTATGAATTTGAGTAGCTAAGTTCTTAATATAGGGTTTTTGTGGAACTCGTTGGGGGATAAACTTATGGTGATATTAATATAGTTTGGTTGCTTGTTCATCTCTATTTGTT
>ML363226.1:0-11966 GCA_005239505.1 Nicotiana paniculata | reverse complement strand
TTCTATTTCAACCGGGAAACACTTAAACTCGTCAAAACTCGGATTTGGCCGAAACTGGGGACCACGGGCATTTGGGCTCTAACGCACCCCTAAGGCCAGGGCAGGCCTGACATTTGGGCCCTAACGCCCCCCTAACGCCAGGGGCTGCCTGGCCTTATGGGTTAAATGCCCCCTAACGCCAGGTAGGGTCAGGCTTTAGGTGGCAAAGGCCCGGGTGTCTCCTTTTGCATTTTTTCGACGTATTTGCATCCCTTTAGCTCCGTTTCCATCTCCAATTCACCTACACATAAATAAACTCTATTAAGCACATAACAAGTGTATTTTTATCATTAATGCACCTCAAATGTAAGGTATATCACATGTTAAACTATGCATTCTAGCCTCGCATCAATCATGCAATTTCTTGTGTAGGTGAATCACATTTGGATCACCTTGAGGAACATTAGCTCTACTTTGCAAGAATCCCATGTACGGATAGAATGGTTTGGCAATATTTCTAACCAATCCAAGGCTTTACCCCGTAGAGAGAAGGGAAATGGCCTCAACCTTAGAGAATCCTTGGAGACATTGGTCTGCTTACTCCCCCAGCAAGTGTCCACAAACCCTTTCAAGTGCTTGTATGCATTTTGACTCGGAGCCCCGGTGAAGAATCCCCGTTGCTCTAGGAATGTTAGCATAACATTCGTGATTTGGAAGTTGCCCGCCCTAATGCGGGGCGGAACTATGGCACTTGCGTAACCTTCATTTAGAAACACTCGGTGAGGATCCGCTCTTGGAGGAGGTGGGGGAGGGGCGGGAATATTGTCATTGAGGCGGTCAGCCTCGCCTATTTTCATATGGTTCAAGAGGAACCTCATCACCTTGGTCATCGTCCATTTCCTCCCCCAAAGGAAAGTTTCCGAGAGGATCATTGTTGAGAGCCACTTTTGTACCTACAATTGATTCACAAAAAGGTTAGTAACCCAGAAGAAAAATAAGACAAGTCACACAAAAAACCAAATATATAGCTAAATCCGTTTTTAGCTCCCCGGCAACGACGCCAAAAAATAATGTTGCCCAAATTCACACCATTGATTGGGATTGTGAAGCGGTCGATGCAATTATAATTACCCAACTTTGAGTCGGGATCGATTCCTCAGGGAGCTTATATTGGATTAGGTATATAATCAGACTAAGCGTATGACGTGCCTAAAATGCACTTCCACATACTTTGTTGTTATTGTACTTCTAGAATTGAGCTATTGTTTTCAAATGTAAAGCTAGATAACAATTTTTTTTTTTGGTATTTTTTTTTCAAGTTTATAAAATATCTAGGGTTGTGACTTCCACCTAGGTATTTACCTAACCGTTTGTGGGCTTTAGGGTAGGTTTCATTGGTCGGGATGCAATATAGCAATCAACACACAATTACCCACTTGATACCTCTTGGTAGCTAGAGTGGTTTTGCATAATTTGGCTTTCTCAATTCCAAATGGATAATTCACAAAACTGTTGATATTTGCTCAAGTCGGGTCTTACTATCTCTAGATTCAACCCTTTAATTGGGGCTATCAATTTCTTGAGTTCACCTCAATTTCTTATTAGCCAAGTTTTCCTAGACTTAGCCTCTCTTTCTCAAGTAGAGACTAAGTCAATTAGGCATGAATCAATGTTTGCAACCATTAATTCTTAAATTAAAGCAAGAACTAGGCTAAATACCACATGCCCAGCCTTAAACAAGCCCTAAATTAAACACCCATAGGTACCCATACTAGGGTTGGGTCACAACCCTAGCTAGAGATTTAGCTACTCGTAGATAAAATTGAAGAAACTAAAGAAGAAAAGATGATTAAGCTCATATTAGATGATAAAGGGATGAAAATCCAATGTTAAAATGATAAACTATTACGAAATTTCCCAAAGCAGCAAAGGAAAAATGACTATCTACTTTCTGAAGTTCAAACTTCACCTAAATTTGACAAAAAAGACTATTAATACATAGCTAAAATTTTCGGACAAAATTGCCCTTTTGGAGGTTCTACGGCAGCACAATTCTGTGTGCGGTCCGCATTTTGAAGCTAAGCTTGGCAGGAGGGACTTCTGCGGCCGCACAATTCTGAGTTGCGACGCACTTCTTTAGATTCTACGAACCGCACATTTCTGAGTGCGGCCGCACTCTTGAATTCTGCGGCCGCTCAATAATAATGTGGTCCGCACTTTTCATAGGAGCTCTGACAGGATTTCCTTCATGGTCTGCAGTCGCACTCAATATTGTGCGGTCCGCACTTTTCCCTTTTTTCTTGATTTTAGTCCTTGTCCAAAAAAACTCCTTCTTGAGTTGAATTTCATTATTTTGACTCATTTCGAATACTCCTGCAAGAAAGTAAACTTTATTAGTTTTCGGGAATACCTTTTAGCAATTTTGAGCTAAAACGGCAAAAGTGTGCAAATAAGTAGTCAAAATCCCTATTTTTCACTTCTCCAACACGTAGACTATTTTTGAAGGTGAGACACAAAAAGTGTGAGCAGATAGTTACCTCTCTCGCTCCAGTTAATCCCTATCCTTGGCCTAGATGGACCCTCTTCGTGATGGGATGGTGGCATGATGGCGCCCCTGATATATGACTGATGCCTTTCTCAGTTAGGTCGTGGAACTGCTAGATCCCTTCTGGTATCATTTCTTTGGTCTTTCCTGGACTCGGCTTGTACTGAGGTCAACCGTTGGGTCGGCCCATTTAGGTTGTCTTCATCAGCACGGACTTCGGTGCAATATGCATTGTGTATTTCATACCAAGAGGTTGGGAGATATTTCATAATCCGGCTCAGCAACTTTCTGGTCGCCCTCGAGCTGTTTCTGTTCAGCCCAATATGAAAAGATGCTACAGCCATGCCTTCTGATATATTTGGTAAGGTCATCCTTACTCGGTTGAATCGAGCAAGGAAGTCCCTCGGTCCTTCTCCAGGTGATTGTTTTATGGCAAATATATCATTCGCTTTTGCCTCCGCATTTTTAGCTCCGACACGGGCCGTTACAAATTTGTCGGCCATCTCTTCGAATGTTTCAATGGAGCACGCGGGCAGCTGTGAATACCAGGTTAATGCGCCACCGTTGAGGGTTTCGCATAAATTTTTCAACAGGATGGAGGATACTTGTTCTTTGTCAAGATCCTTTCCTTTTACCGCAGTGACATAGTGAGTCACGTGATCTTCAGGGTCGGTCGTACCATCATATATTTTTAGGTACGTCGGCATCTCTTTTGGTAAGGGTTTTGGGGCGCCCGGTATTTTGTTTACGTTTTCCATTTCTTCCACCTTCCTCAAAATGGCGGTGAGGGTGTCGTCACCTACATTGCTAACATTGTGAGCCACTTTTATTGGAGGGAGAGGGTCGTGATGCTTGGCCGGTATTGGTGCAACGCAAGTCCTTGCATTTTCTCTGATTGTTTTTTGGGCAGGTTTGTCGAGGATGCTGGTCAACGTGTTTGTCAGCCAAGCCTCAAGTAGTTTCTTCACTGCTGGTGGCGCCTCTTCCGGTGTGGATGTTGAAGCCCCTTTACCGTGGGACGTTGTGATACTACTATGAGGGAGAGGTGAGCCACTTCGCCTGGGAGAAGCGTTTGGCGTTACATCTTCACCCTCCGTTTCAGAAACCTCATTGATGGTGTTTAAGAGGTTGGTGGTGAGGTCGTCCATTGCATTCATCCTTTCTTCTCCATTACCTTCCATGTTAGATCTGTGTTTACAAGAGAGTAGGGGTTTTGCGGTTTTTAAATCTTTTTTTGCTATTTATAGATCTAGAAGAAACTAAAACTTTTACTAGGAAATCCCCGTAGACGGCGTCAAATTGTTATACCAAAAATTTAATTCTTTAGTTAAACTAATTAATTCTATGTAATGAAGGGTTAAAACTCGTTAAAATGAATAATGTAGAGCAGCGTTGAAAGAAGGTAAAATGCAATGTGCATTTAATGTGTCAAGATCAATAATAAAAGGGGAATATCATGCAATAAATAACAATAAATGGTAGTAAAGTAAATAAGGAGAATGATTCACCCAATATTGAATGAGGTGGATGATTCCTCCTTCTGACATTGATGAATGATAGACAAATACTAGAATATTAGGACCTTTCTCGGATTTGATGGAAAAAGTGTGGAATAATCGACAATCGAATCTATTTAGAAAGGTAATGTTTGTATTTATCTAGAGAGAAAGTCTGTTTTTTCAAGAATGTTCTTATTAGAGAATAGTACATGTCTTTCACCATATCTCTCTTTCTATTTATGATGGACATACCCCCAATTAACCCTAAAAGTACAAGTACAGAGAATATTCAATGGAATTTTCTCTTAAAGATCCCATCACTAAACTAGTCGTTAATGCCCCTTTTGATACTTGATAATTAAAATCGATTAACAAGGACATTGAATTTGTGTACCTGTTAACAACAACGGAAGTTTTTGCAGAATCTGTTCCAATCAATTGCCCGGATCCAATTTCGTCTCTCTTAGAAACAAAATTCTTGTTCACTAACTAAATACCTTGTTTTTGGTTATCACAATGTGTTTCTTTCTTTAGGGAGAATCACTTCTTTGTGTTTTTCTCTGTTGAGGAAGAAAGATATATAAAGGAGAGAGAGAGGTTTCAAGAAAAAAATTATCGCTCACGCAATCGCAAGTTCCCATTATCTTTCTAACGTGCAGCATTTTTTTTCTTTTATTTATCTATGTATTAAATCCCTAGATAACCTTTTTTAGGTTTTATCTCCTCTAAATGGGTAGGGTCAGTCCATATGGGCGACCCACGACCCAAACCCAATATCCAACATCTCCCATTTCGCACATGATAGGCTAGACCTAAACCATTGCCAGGTGAATAACACACATAATTCATACTGGTAAATAGATCGTGCGACCTGTGAGCATTAAGAGCTACATTATTCTTACACCCTTTAAGGTTGTTTAATAGATCTATGCAGAAATCCAATCACATGCGGAAAGGATTCACTACTACCATGAGGATCTTATTATTACTCGCAATACCCCATACATTGTTGGCTACTCTAGTAGCTAGTTGTCTGATCCCTCATCCTCGAAAAGAGGTGAACTCGAGTTCATGTTTAACTTTGTATCCACAATTACACACAATACCCTCATGGTAAGTGTAATGGTCGACCTATGAATACAAGTTAAATTATTAAATTTTAATCGTCTTCCCTTTCTACTCGAATCATTCCATTCCAAATCAGCCACTTTCCTAGACGTACGCTGCATTGCCGAATCACCCATGGCTATTAGTGACATGCTAAAGTAGCAACACTGATTGGCACTTCAAGAGACAGAAAAAGGTCAAAGGGTATTCTAATTAAAGTTGATATAACTTCTTTGGGATCTCACACAATGAAGAATCAGGGATTCATGCTTCCATTATCCCATGGTCGATATCACACGTGGTATGAAACACATGTTACGGTGTTCTCACCTTATATTGGTGCGTGTGCCTTATTCTTTTAATCGTTCAACACCGTACAGATTTTGGTCTAGACACCTCCAAATGTCTAACCCGAATTTCTCACTTCAATAATCCTCAAACCATCTTCATAGAGAAACTCGTATCTGGCTTACAAAACAAGTCATAATTGAATAGTGAAATTCGTAAGTCTGATTAGTTTTCAAGATCGACCATTACAAGTAAATATAACCTCGCATTATCCAAGGTTATATAAGGTCTAATCTCTTCACAATTCTTAATGTAAGAGGAGATTGCTCGTGTGACAGAGCCAATCTCTTGACTTGTTCGACACACTTTATCAACAAAACATTCATCAGATTTATACGAGATATAAGCATAAATTCAAGAGTCAAATATTGATGAACATATTATGATACTAAAGTCATTTTAAAATACATAAATATTTTCATATCCTTTCGCAAACCTAGAGCCATAATATGTTTCTCAAACAGGTCTCTAGATATCGCCTTAGTAAAAGGATCAGCTATCATGCTTCGTGTAGGAATGTACTGTAAATTTATCTCTCCACTTGCTACCATGTCTCTCACAAATTTATACTTGATGTCAACGTGTTTGGTCTCGCTGTGATACTTAGGATCTTTTGTATATGCAATAGCCGCTTGACTACAACAATATAGAGTCATGGGACCCTGAGAGTTCTTTGTAATATTTAAATTCTCAAAGAATCTCTTCAACCAAATAGATTCTTGTACTGCAGACGCACAAGCCACGAACTCAGCTTCCATCGTTGAAAGGGTTGTACATGTTTATTTCTTATGTTTCCATGATATAGCACCATCATTAAGTAAGAAGGCATAAACGGATATTGATTTTCTATCATTCCGGTCACCAGCCCAATCAGCATCTGTATATCCTCTCAAGTATAAATCATTTCCATGATAACATAGTGAATAATCTGCAGTTCCCTTCAAGTATCTGAAAATTCTCTTCACAGCTTTCCAATGATCTCTTCCATGATTGGATTGATACCTGATAACCAGAGCTATGTCATAACAAATGTCTGGGCCAATACATATCATAGTGTACATCAAGCTCCCGACAGCACTTGATATGGAACTCGAGACATGTCTTCCTTTTCATTTTCAGTCTTGGGACACATTTAAAGGCTTAAAGTTTCACCTCTCACTATAGGAGTATCCATGGATTTGCAACTATTCATGCAAAAACGCTCCAAAATTTTCTTTATATAAGTTTCTTGAGATAGACTCAATAACTTTTTGGAACGGTCTCTTTGAATGTTACCTCCAAGGATATAGTCTGCCTCACCCATATCTTTCATGTCAAATGACTTTGAAAGCCATGACTTGATAGTTTTCAAATACTCCAAATTGTTTCCGGCTAATAAAATATTGTCCACATAAAAGAGAGAATTACAAACATCCCATTGGACTTCTTCGCATAAATGCAATGGTCTTCATTGATCCTGGTGAAATCATACGAGATCACCTCCTTGTGAAATCTCAATACCATTGCCTTGAAGATTGATTCAGGCCATAAATAGATCTTTTCAATTTGCTAACCTTCTTTTCTTGGCCTTTAACGATGAAGCCTACAGGTTGTTCCATGTAGATTTCTTTGTTTAGTTCTCTATTGAGAAAAGTTGTCTTCACGTCCATTTGATGTAATTCCAAATCCAAATGTGCAACAATAGCCAAATGTAAGCGAATTGAGATAAACTTCATAACTGGTGAAAATGTTTCCTCATAATCTACTCCAGCTTCTTGAGTAAAGCCTTTTGCCACCAATCGCGCCTTGTATCTTTCTATTGACCCATCCGCTTTGCGTTTAACTTTGAGAAAACATTTGTTCCCAATGGCCCTACGCCCAGGTGCCAACTAGATCCCAGACTTTGTTGGTTTTCATATACTCTAATTCTTATTTCATTGTTTCCATCCGCTCATCTTTTCCAGGGCTTGATAAAGCCTCAGTCACATGCTTTGGCTCATCCATTTTTGTGGGAGATACCAAGAAAACACAATCTTCAATTTCATAAGTACGTTTGGGTATATTTTTCCTGACACTCTTTTGTAGTTGAAATTCAGGTTCGTCCGAAGGATTTTGGGATTGAGATTTCCCACTCTCACTCAGATCAATAATAAGATCTTGATCAATTTGATTATCAATTGTATCAGAAGACACTTGCTGATTGTCCGAGTTCAACATTTCATAAAGAGGCTCTCCATTCTTTACTTCTCCCTTCTTTTGAAAATCATTTTAAAAAAATGTGACATCTCGCGATTCAATCTCAGTAACACTTCCATCCTCTAATTCACCAATAAACACATACCCTTTGGAGTGTTCTGAATATCTTATAAAGATACATTTCTTGCCTTTTAGACCTAATTACCAAACTTGCTAAAAGGTTTATGACCAGTCCATAGCTCATAAACTGATTTAGAAGGCACTTTGTTCAATATGTAAGTTGCAGTCAATAACGCATCTCCCCAAAAGGAGATGGTAAATTTGCATGCGCCATCATAGACCTTATCATGTCCAATAGTATTCTATTCCTCCTTTCTGCTACACCGTTTTGTTGAGGTGTGTACGAAATAGTTAACTGTTTGGTGATTCCCTTTTCATTGCACAATTCTTCAAATTCTTTTGAAAGATATTCACGCCCTCTATCGGTTTTTAAGGCCTTAATCCTTTATTCTAATTGGTTCTCAAGTTCAATCAAATATTTCTTAAAACATTCAAGTGCTTTAGATTATGAGAAATCAAATAGACATAACCAAAGCGAGTGAAATCGTCAATGAACGTAATGAAATATAAAAGCACTAGACCTATCCCTTACATTTATTGGACCACATATATCTAAATGGATTAATTGCAATGGAAAATCAGCACTCTTAGCCTTTCCAAATGGTTTACATGTAATCTTTCCGGCAAGACAATTTTCACATGTTGGCATTTCAATTTTAGAGAAAGAACCTAAATGTCCTTCCTTAGCCAATCTATTCATTCGATCCTACCCTATGTGACCTAATATTGCATGCCATGTAATAACATCAACGTCATTGTTACTAGAATAACATGTCATAACACAATGGTCAACATAATAGTTATACATAGAAGGATTACAATCTAATACAATAAAATCATCATAACGATGTCCAAAACCATAAAAGACATTGTCTTGAGTAATTCTAAGACCATTGCAACTAAAGTTCAAATTGAAATCTGAATCTAAAAGAACAGACACAGAGACTAAGTTTCGTCGAATCTTTGGAAAATATAGGACGTCATGCAACATCAATGATCGGCCAGCACGCATGTCCATTCTGCAAGTGCATATCCCTTTGACTTCAAGATTTGCATTATTTCCCACATATACATGCTTTGATCCATGTGGAACTCGATGAAACTCTATAAACTCTTCTTTATCATGGCTCACATGGTCGGTGGCCCCTGAGTCTACAATCCACACGGGATAAGATTCAATTAGTAAAACAGTGCTAGAAACATATATAACACTAAGAGATGCATTTTGAAATGCTACCTTTTTCGGCTCAGTGCACTCATGAGCAAAATGCCCTGGAACTTGGCAATTATAGCACTTCATCTTACTCTGGTCTATCTTCTTGAAGAAGAGTTTTCCTTTCTTGGAATTTGGTTTGTTTCTTTTCTTGGAGGATCCTTCTCCGGTCTTCTTACCCTTTCCGTCATTTTTCCAGTTTCTGTTGCGCTTAAAGCTTGATCTCTTTGTACCACTTGATTCTGCCACAAAGGCAACTTTATCAGCACCAACTCGCTCGTCTTCAAGCTCCACATGACGGACAACATCAGCAAAAGTTTTGATGTTATCATTGTGGGTCAAGTTAACCTTCAGATGTTCTCAATTATTGGGAAGAGACCGAATCACTGCCTGAACCTTCTGCTCATTAGAGAGAACATGACCAGCACTTTTGAGTTGATCAATAATATTTGACATATTGACATCACCATTAGGTGTTGCTTGACACTGTGATCATGATGCTTTTTGTACGTGTCAAACTTGATTGTCAACTGTCGAAGGCGAGTCACAGTTGTACCCCCATACGCTTTTCTTAAATGTGCCCACATGGCTTGAGCAGTAGGATATTTCTCACATTCGTGGATGAAATCATCAGCAACTGAACTTACAATAATTTTGCGTGCAATGGAATCGTTCTTTTTTCAAATATTGTAAGCTTCCAGATCCCTCATGTGTTGGGCAGTGTTCCCCTCCTCTAGGTGACTCATAGCACGGTTAATACTTTTAAGATCAGCTTTCTCTTCGAGCATATCACATCTTACAACTCCAGATGTCGTAATTTTCACCATTCAGTTTGTCACCCGTGTTCAAGTCAGCAATGATACTTTTCGATGTCATGTCTGTTAGTAGAGACAATATTACATGTTTAACTCATCAATACATATACTACAGTCAATTTATGCATGTGATTATACACTCAAGTAAATTAATTTTAATATTAATTCTATATTTAGTATAGAATCGAAAGGTCACTACGTTTCCATTCATCATCTATATCTAAATATTCTAATTAATATTAAAATTACCTTTTGGCGTTTACTTTATTTCAAGTCTCAATCCATTATAAAAAAATATAATAAACAATGTATGTAACTGGTGACACAAATAACATAATTTAAATTTCAATAAGATAAAACACATAATAACAGTTTACATGTTTGCTAGGACATACATGTCAACTATTGCACATATACGCTAAAAGGTGCACTAGGCCAAATATCATGATAAATCTCAATTAAAATTTCACTCCAAGGCTCTCGAAAAGAGTCCGCTAAAATAACTAGTGCTTCCCAATCAGTAATTTCTGTAAACTCCCTAAATTTCTTCTCTTTCCCTTCGTTCAGCCCTTCGATCCCTTAACTCATTTTGCCTCGCCCTTGGGACATTCCTGATGACTTCAGGCTCCGAGTCTGAACAATTATAGAAATAAGTCCTGCGACGACGTATATTTCTACGTTGTACCTTTCTTTGACTTCGAGAACTCTCACTTGGAGTAATTCGAACTTGTCCCTATTCAGCCATATCTGAAATAGGACCAAGGAAACAATAAGAATGGCTACAACCATTAAATATGACTACATATATCACAATTACTTGTAGAAGGATATCAATTAAGGGATTAAGACTAAACTTATTTTTATTTTTATACTAAAAAGGCAGTAAAATTATTAAGATCTTCAAAGTTTAAAAGTTTGTCCTTCAAAGTTTTGTATTTTGCAATGACGTATTTGGGCTCACATCTCAAGAAACAATAATCACATTCATATATAAAATCACTGCAACATTTATGGAACCCATTCTTCTATTTTTATAAATCCATGTAAAAGTTAAAATAATTATTAATTATGATATTCGTCCACAAATTCAGTCAACTACAGAAGTTAGATGACCATTGCAGTGAATAAAATGTGACGATGAGTCAATAGGAACAATCAGAAGCCTCAATCTTTACTTATGTCATCAAATTCCTTCGAGAAGATTTGTGTAACAAAAAATTTCAGCATTATGAAAAATTGGTGATACTACACCAACACCCAATAGCAATAGCCATTGCTTTTTATGTAAAAGAGAATTCCATTGGCTTATGATTGTAATTATTGCGCCACAGGCGAGAATTTGGGGTGCGGAACCCAAGTAGGTTCTTTTTGCACAAGTAGAACTAAAATAGATCCAAAAAAAATATAGAACGGATTTATGTATAACGCCATAGTATATGGCGCTATACACTAACGGTATTGTGCCNCCCCCCGTCACATAAAAATTGAAGAGTTTTGGTCCCACTTTCGAGTAGAGCATCGTATTGTTGTTGATACACATTTTCGGAGTCAAATTTTCAATTTATTCGAGGTATTTCGTTTTATTATATGTTGAAACTTTAATAATAATACATATTTTTTGATTTGTATGTGTTCTATTTCGTTTTTTATAATTTTTTTTGCGAAACTACTGTGTTAAATTTATCCGGTTCGTTTTGTGTTATTTTTTGGCGAAACTAGTATGTTAAAATTTATCCGGACTTAATAATTATTTTTATATATATGTGTTTCATGTCGTTTTGTGTTTTATTAGTAATTAATTTATTTGTTGTTCATGTTTAGTTTAGATTATTTTTTAGCGTAGTAAAATGTAGACTTTTTTAGCATAGTAAAATGTAGACTGTTGTAGCATAGTAAAATGTAGAGCCTTGTAGCGTAGTAATTTGTAGTATTGTAGCGTATAAATACTTTAGTTTAAGTATCTTACACTGGTAGTCGAAAATGCAAACTTTGTACAATTAAGTTAATAATTGTACAATACTCAAAATAATAAAAATAATAAAGTTTGACACATACATAATTACTAATGTTAATTTGGTGCGACTGGGCCTCAAAATATCTATCCCGGAACCCAAATATATATATAATTTGTACAATAAATTATTTATAAAACATGAATTAAAATT
>MDKI01190309.1:0-26232 GCA_005239505.1 Nicotiana paniculata | reverse complement strand
AATTACTAGTTTATTATTTTGTTATTAGATTTAGTAAACCTCACCAAATTATATTCAAAAGTATTGAGAAAATTGTATAAGTACCAGTAGTATTTTAAAGACTTAGTTGATACGTCTATTCCCTGTGGGATCGACTCTGGGCATAATACCCCAGATTATATTTGCAGCGCCCGTTTAGTCTTTCTATAAGACATAGTTGAGCGTGATCAGCGCTCCAGAGGTACTACCTCGTAGTCCCAAAAGTAAATATCTCATAACAGCACGGTAGAAACCTCGTGCCACTCACACCCGCACGGAAGAAACCTTGTGCCAATAACGTTGCGCACGGAATAAACCTCGTGCCAATCACACTCTGCACGGAAGACACCTTGTGCCAATAACACTCTTCACGGAAGAAACCTCGTGCCAATCACACTCCGCACGGAAGAAATTTTGTGCCAATAACACTCCGCACGAAAGAAACCCCGTGCCAATCATAATCTGCACGGAAGAAACCTCATTCCAATCACACTCCGCACGTAAGAAACCCCGTGCCGATCTCCTAACAGTCAACTCAACAAGAATCACAAAATAATCAACACGTAATGAATGAAATAATGATATTACAAGCAAGGAAATCCTACAGTTAGAGAACAAACACGGAAACCAAGGAAAAATAGGTAATTCAAATAAACATGTTGTACAAATAGAAATTAAGAGATGAGACATGTCGACATGTGAATTGGGGTAATCATGATGACTACACGTTCTAGAATAACTCGGTAAAGACAGAGAAAAAAAACTAATTAGCAAAGACCGGAATGTCAACATTTAGCCCGTGTACGCACTCATCACCTCGCGTACACGGCACTCACATATCACAAAGTGTTACAACAGTACCGAAGCCTAAGGGAGATTTCCCTCACATAAGATTAGACAAGTCACCTACCTCAAATCAAGCTCAGTCAGTCAATAAGAATGCCTTTCCCTCGACCTTTCGACTCTGAACGGTCCAAATCTAGCAAAAAGCAATTACATACTATAAATACAACTATAAGAAACTAATTTAAATAATAAAACTACGACTCTAGCAAAGAATTAAAAAATCACCCCAAAAAGTCGACCCAGGCCCACGACTCGGAATCGGGTAAAAGTCACAAAATCCGAACACCCATTCAACCACGAATCCAACCATACCAAAGTTACTCAAATTTGATACCAAAACCTCGATCAGAAACTCAAATTCGGTTTAAGAACCTCACACCTTTTTCCCCTAATTTTACAACACAATCCTTAATTAAATGAAGAAATTAACGATAAATTAGTTGAATATAATCAAAAATGAGTGTAGAATCCTTACCCAAATGTTTCCTCTGAAAATCTCTCCAAATTTCTCCTCAATCTGAGCTCTCTAGGTTCAAAAATGGAGAATGAAATCAAACCCTCGAACTTAGGCCTTTTCGGACCAGCAATTTCGCATCTGCGGACTATCCCTCACCTGCGGAAAAACCATCACAGGTGCGGATTCCACTTATGGCCAGGGTTTCCACTTCTGTGGACCAGGTCTCTCACCTGCGAGCCCGCTTCTACAGAGACCTTTCGCTTCTGCGACTATGACCCAGGCCGGCCTCATCCGCTTCTGCGATCACACCTCCGCATCTGCAGACACGGTTCTCTCTTTGCACTTGTGATCCCAGTTGGGCCAAACTAGCTCTGCTCCTGCGGCTAACCCCATCGCAGGTGCGATGACACCAGAACAACAGTGCTTCATCAAATCCTCCAACTCCAATTCGATAACCATCCGAAATCCACCCGAGGTCCCCGGGAACTCAATCTAATACACCAACAAGTCCTAAAACACGGTACAAACTTATTCTAGCCTTTAAATCACATCAAACAATGCTAAAAACACAAATCACGCATCGATTCAAGCCTAATGAACTTAAAAACTTCGAACTTCTATATCTAACGCCGAAACCTATCAAATCAAGTCCGATTGACCTCAAATTTTGCACACAAGTCACATTTGACATTAGGGACCTACTCCAACTTTCGGAAGCGGAATCTGACCCCGATATCAAAAGGTCCGAACTCGGTCAAACTTTCCAAAAATCATTCAATTTTTCAACTTTCAGCAAATGACGCCAAAATGACCTACGGACCTCCAAAACAACCTTTGAACATGCTCCTAAGACCAAAATCACCATACGGAGCTATTGGAACCGACAAAACAATATGGAACAAGAAAAAGTATACAAATAAAAAATTATAATATATATATATATATATATATATATATATATATATATATATATATATATATATTAAAATTTAAATCATATATAGATAATATTAAATCTATGTATCTATCTTTTATATGTTATTAAAACGTAGAAAGTCTTGGCTAAGATTATGATAAGTAGCAGCATAGGAGAAAGACATGTAGTAGTCTAGCACAGAATTATGACAAGTAGCAGCATAGGAGAAAGACATATAGTAATTTTAGGACTGAATTAGTTTGGCCAGTCAATAATTAGTTAATTAATTACTTCAAATTTGAATTCAAAATTTATTGAAAAGTTACAAAAAGTTCAAGCAATCAAGTCAAGAAATAAAAAAGTAAAGTCCTTCTAAAAGATTGTTAAATTATTATGTTAAGATGCCATAAATATTATTAGGTCTATCTCAAGTTTGGATTGATATAAATTATTTAAAGCGGTTGAAATAATATTTATCTTATAAATTAAATAATGAAACAATTTTGAGTAATAAAATAAGAGTATAAAATTGTTTAAATTTAATAAACACAAAATATTTATTTTTATTATATTAGAAGAGGAGTGATAGGCAAGGACATAAGTAGAAAACTAATAAAAGAATCGTATGATAAAGTACTTAAAAATGCAAACATAAAAAATATGGAACAAGAAAAAGTATACAAATAAAAAAATATAGTGTAGACTGGAATATTTGAATTTGACATGAGAAAGTCTTTAGATTAAGATTCAGAAAAATATACTCTACGAATAAAGTCATTTAACTGAAATCTTGATAGATATTGAATAAAAAAAATATAATTTAAATTCATATGAAGATAACATCAATAATTAAAACTAAAATTCAATATACCATATGAAAATAAAATATATGCAGTTCAAATCATTATTTGAATTATAGGTAAAAAAAAACTAAATAAAAAAGTAAGTAAAATTAGTATAGTAAACAAATGCATACAAGAGGATTGTAGGTAGGAATTATGCAAGGATATTTATGATTTTGATTAATTTGTAAAATATAGAAAGCAATAATTAGATAATGCTAAAAGTTATGGTTAGCAACTTTAGGCAATGATCTAAGCTGATACATAGGTTTGTTTTCATAGTATTAACTATTATAACCTGTAGAGGTACCAAATATACTAGCTCTCTCATGTAAGCTTTACAGTATCATTTTACAATAAGCTGAATCTTGAAATGGTTCAATAGACATCGTGTGGGTACGTATACTAGTAATTTAAAAAGAATATCTTGAAAAAATATGATAGGTGCATGACTTTAATACCTTGCAGAAAATTGGTATTGGTCACAAAATGTGGTATTTATACCGCTTCAAATAAAATAGAACCCCACAAAGTTTAAACGGACAAGTAGAAGGGAAACTTATGTTTTTTTTTTTTGTCAAAATAAAAATTTATATTAACCAAATGTAAATATGTACATCCGCTAACTCATTGGACTAGTATGCTATACATTGCCTAACATAGGAAAACTATTCAACTACTCTAATAAGTTCTTCCATTTACTCTTTTGCCGGCCTTTGATATGCAGCTGCAATACAATCTCTCTAACTCTTCATGCATATGCAGTACGCTATTTTTGAAACCTTCGCATATTCCTCTCTATCCATGTATAGTAGGTTGTTGCTGCAAATAAAAATACCATAACACGAGCTCTCGGTCTGCTATTGTTGGTTCTCTTGGTTAGCCATTGTACTTCCTTGTCTCAGCTTTCAAATGAGTGTTTTTCTCCCAACCAGTCTAACAGTATAGCCCACATCGATTTAGCATATTCGCACTCGAAGAAAAGATGATTTAGAGTTTCTTCCTTTTGACCGGTACAAAGTACACAAGCATTTTGGCACATCTATATTCCATTTTTTCAATCTATCTACTGTTAACAGTCTTTGATGGAGTTAACCACAATATGAATTGATATCTTGGTATAATGTCAGCTCCCAGCACTAGTCTCTTCCATGGGGTCTTCTGGAATTGTGGCATTGCAGATATGTACACCTGCTTAATGCTGAATTTCCCCCTGTTTACGGTACTCATTGAAATCTCCAGAAGTATTCACATCACCAAACCACTCTCTTGTATCAAATACCTTCCGAATATGCAAACAACTTGTTTTGGAGTTGGCATTGTGACGAAATTTCTCCTCTTTATATAGAAGTTGTGAATCCATTTTACCCATAAGATGTCCTTCTTGGCATTGATAGCCTAGAGCAAATTGCACAAAGCAGCCTTATTCCACGAGTAGATGTCAATAATACCCAAACCTCCAGTTGAGCCTGGCATACACAGCCGTTCCTATGATATTAAGGCTCTTTTTGATGGTTCATTACTTCCCGTCCATAAGAATGTCCTACAAGCAGTGACAACCATGTGTAGTATCTTCTTTGGTAGCAAGAAAATTTATGCCCAATATGTTTGCATTTCAAATAGGACACTCTTGATCAACTGTAATCTGCCACTATATGATAGAAATTTGGTGGTCCCACACTTAATTCTTGCAATGATTCTCTCCACAAGCGGCATATATTGATGAGTGGTAGTTTTTTATTGATAGTGACACCCCCAGAAATTTGAAAGGGAAGTTACCCAGTGAAAAATGCATTTCTGAAAGAATTGAGGCCTTGAATTCATCTGTAACCCCAGCCACATAGAATGAGCTTTTTTCCATGTTCTCTTTTAGTCAAGACACAGCAGAGAAATGATGAAATGCCTGAAGTATCAGCTGTATTGAAATTATGTCTGTTCTGCAACACATGATCAAGTCGTCTGCAAAACATATATGAGAGATCTTCATCCTGGCATACCTTGGATGGTAATTGAAATCTGGGATTTGTTCAAGGGTCTTCAAACTTCGAGTGAGATACTCCATTACCAGCACAAATAGATAGGGTGACATTGCACCCCCCTGTCTCAATCCCTTTTTTGCCTGAAATTAGGTGTCATACTTCCATTAAGCAACAAGGAGTAGCTAACAGTCGTGAAACACTCCATTATCAAATGGACAAACTTTGCAGCAATGGACATTCCACTGAATCATATACTTTTCTTATGCCACCTTTATCAGACACCTTGGTGATACACCTTTAGTGTTATCCTTTGACTAATTCATGGGCAAGAATGACATTGTCTAATATATTTCTCCCTTAAATGAAAGCAGATTGTGCAGGCCGCACTATGTGATCCACCACTATTTTTAGTCTCCCTGTTAGGATCTTGGCTATCACTTTGTATAGAGTGGTTCAACATGCTATAGGTCGATACTCTTTAATATAAGTAGGGCTTGTTACTTTTTGCACCAAATTAACACTTGTACAATTCACACTTTTTAACATCTTTTCATTTGTGAAGAACTCAAGAATTGCCTCTGTAGCCTCTGTTCCTACAGTATCCCAGTGCTGTTTAAGAAATTTAGTTGGGTAGCTATCGATGCCAGGGGCTTTGTCATTGGGAAGCTCTTTGATTATCTGATAGACTTATTCTTTTGTGACCTATTGGAGCATCCCCTATTGTTGTTCTTTGTTCAGATCAAGTCTCACAATGTTTACATCCAAACATGGTAGTTCATCTGCACACTTCCCCAATAGGGCTTGAAAGAAATGCACAAACTCTCGTTCAACAAGCTTAGGTTCAGTGAGTCTTAGCGTACATATAGAAGTTATTTCGTTTCTAGCTTGTCGGGATTTAATTTGAGCATGGAAGAATTTTGAGTTAGAGTCCCCACCTTGAACCCAAGTGACTCGAGACTTCTGTCTTAACACTTGTTCATGTACACCTTCCCATTTCTCTATTTGTATTAAGAGCTCATTTTCCTTAATGATTAGTTGATTGATGAACAGATCTGTACTCAGAGCTTCTTGCACTCCTTTTAATTTATCTCTCATTGGATTCAACTTTCTTTCCAATGAGGAGAATTCTCTATTCATGTGCTTAGTACTTTGCTCCAGCAATTGCAATTTCCTCCATACTGAGTACATGGCATATCCAGCTATGGGATGTCACCAAGTCTATCGTGCAGCCTCCTTAAAAGATTTTTGTACCATTACCACATTTAGTAATCTGAATGGTTTAGGCAATCTCTTCTTAGCTCTATGAGTATTTAGGATGATTGGTGAATCGTCTGACACTACAGGAGAGTCATAAAAGGTTTCAATGCTGTTATATAACATAAACCACTGAGGGTTAACAAAAGTCCAGTCAATGTTGCTATATATTCTCTCGGTTGCGTCCCTTTTATTACACCATGACCGTTGGCATCCCTTCCTATTAAGTTGTCCCAATCCCACATCTATGACACATCTTTGAAAATCCATTACTTCTGCTTGATGGATTGGGTTCCCATTCAGTCTATCATTAACTGGCAGCATTGTGTTGAAATCACCCATCACCAGCCAAGGTTCAGTTATGTTGGTGTTGAGAAATCTCAATTGCTCCCACATGTCCTTCCTAGCTGAGTTGGTGTTGTATCCATAGACATAAGTCAACCCACAAGAAAATTTTGATCCCCTATCTTTTACATGACAGTGAACCATCTGGTAGTTGGCTATGGTTACTTGTACAGACACCATATAAGCTTTCCAAAAGACCATAATTCTCCCCTTAGGTGTTGTAGCATAGTTTGTAAATATAGTCCATTCACCTTTAAATTTTTTCCTTACTTTAACCACCTTATTGTCTTTTACCTTTGTCTCAAGGCAACCCATTATAGAGACTCTATTATTAAGCAGAAAGGCCTTGAGTTCCTTCTGCTTAAAGGGCTTGTTTAGCCCTCTGATATTCCACGAGCAAACTATCATGGGGGAAACTTATCAGAGGTACTAGCATCATTTACTACTCTGCTGGTAGTATCCTTCGTTTGTATTCTCAAAGAGCTGAACATGTTATGTCTATGCAAGTTTTCTACTTCTGCATCAGACATAGCTCCCTTGTGAGGCTCACTTCTTTGAGGTATTACTTTCAGTTTCCCTTTAGCTAATCTTCCTTGCTCACTAGTATCTACACTGTCATCTGCATCCACGTGATCTTGTGTTTGACTTTCTTTAACCTGTTGGGCTTCTTGTACTAGTTGCTTAGGACAATTGCTAGTCTTAACTTTCCATTATGTTGTTGGTTGCTGTTTTTTCTGCTTTAGTCTTCTTCCTTTGCGATACTTTTCTTCTCCCTTATCAGGTTCAGGTCTATCATCAGGCTCATGTTCCTTCTTACAATTACCAGTACTATGTCCTATTTGCAGACAGTCTTGGCAATAAGAAGGCTTCCATGCATATTCCAACCTCTGCTCCTTACAACCCCCCCTCTTCATCTTCAATCACTATAAAATCAGGTAGTGGTTGTGATATATCCATATCCACAAGAATTCTAGCAAAGGGAATTATATATCTTTGTATTGTTAGCTTAACAGTACATGTTGGTTTACCTAGATAGCTTGCGATTCTACCCAAATTCTCAATTGCCCAATATTGTATCGGCAATCCAGGAAGGATTACCCATGTAGGAACAATACGATTGGACTCCTTAATAATGTCAAAATCTGGCACCCACTGCTTCAGCATCAAAGGTCTATTATTAAACGTGTACGGTCCATGTCACGACCTAAAATTCATTAAAGGTCGTGATGGCGCTGGACACCACTGTCAGGCAAGCCAACACTAATTTTAATTAAATTCTCATTATAGTATTTCTAAAAACATAAATTTCCTTCAATTTAACTAGTAATAAATGAACTTTAAGGAATAATATTAACGTTTTCCAATTTCAATACTAAATAACCCATAATAATTCCAAAATTCGCTATCACAAGTGTATGAGCGTTTAAATAAAATAAAATACAATAACTGTCCGGAATATAATTTGGACAGAAAGGAAAATACCAATATTTTGAAAGAGACTCTGTTGGCTGCGGATCGCACATAAGATGCAGCTCGTCTAAGCAAACTCATTCTCTCTTCTTCTCAAGGCAAAAAATAAACATAAATCAACAACAATATCAACAAGGCATGGTGTAAACCTGAAACTACTCGGACATATGCATAGTTAGTAGCTACGTACAGACTCTCGTTACCTCGTGTGTGTGTATCCCCACAAATAGAATCACATCATAATTTAGTTCACCTATGGAGTTAATTCCCTCTTATAAGGTTAGAAAGGAGACTTACCTCGCTCCGAAGTTTCATAACCGGCTCTCAAGCCCTTCCGACGACTCAAACCGACGCCCAACGCTCCAAAACTAGTCAATAATGATGCAAACTCATTAATATATACTCAAATACTCATTAAAATCCTATTTACAACAATTCCCAACTTCGCTTGAAAAGTCGATAAAATCACCCTCGGCCCCACGTGCCCGGATTTCGAAAAAAATTTAAGATAAACTTTGCCCATGATACACGAACCCAAATATATAATTTATTCTCAATTCCATGTCCAAAATTCATGGTCAAAATCTGAATATATAAGATTTTAGGTTATTCCACCAAAACCCCAATTTCTACTAGTTTCCATGTTCAAATCTGCGTAAACTCATGTATTTAACTCAAAATTGTGAAGAAAGCACTTACCCATTATGATTGATGAAGATGGCACTCCAATGTGCTCCAAAATCGGCTCCCATGGGCGAAATGAAATGAAATAGAGCCAAACCCTCGTTTTTAAAGAAGACACTGCCAGCCCCGACTTTCTCACCTGCGGTCCAGTAGCCGCACCTGCGGCTTCACGGGTGCGAGACACCCTTCCGCTTTTGTGCCCTCTTCCGCTTCCGTGAGAGGCTTTTCGCTTCTGCGCTTGCGTAGATGCGGCCAAAAGCTCCGCACCTGCGGGCCTTCACCTGGCATGCTCGCTCCTGCGACTCCAATGTCGCACCTGCGCCCTCCGCACTTTGCGGCCAACACCTCGCAGGTGCGGGTACACCAGATATCAGCTGCCTCAACTCTTCTTTCAAATTCCAAATTCGATCTGTTAACCACTCGGGACCCATCCGAGGCCCCAGGGACCCCGTCCAATTACACCGACCTATTCCAAAACACATCACTAACTTAGTCGAGCCTAGAAATCACGTCAAACAACATCGAAATCACGAATCGCAACCTGATTCAATCTTAATGAACTTCAGAACTTCAAACTTGAACATTCGATGCTGCAACCTATCAAATCACGTCCGATTGACCTCAAATTTTGCACACAAGTCACATTTGACATTACGGACCTACTCCAACTTCCGAAATTGGAATCCGCCCCGATATCCAAAAAGTCCACTTCCGGTCAAATTTCTCAAAACCCTTCAAATTTCTAACTTTCACCAAATGACTCCAAAATGACCTACGGACCTCCGAATCCACTTCCGGACGCGCTCCCAATACCAGAATCACCATACGGAGCTATTCCCAGACTCAGAATCTCAAACGGACATTGATAACACTGAAATGCACTTCAACCCAGATTTATGAGATTCTTCCAAAAAGCTAACTTCCACAATAGGTGTTGAAACGCTCCCGGGTCATCGAAAACCCGATCCGGGCATACTCCCAAGTCCAAAATCATCATACGAACCTGTTGGAACCTTCAAATTCCGATTCCGAGGTCGTTTACTCAAAATCCAATCTTAGTCAATTCCTCCAACTTAAAGCTTCCGAAATGAGAATTTCATTTCCAAATCAACTCTGAACTCCCCGGGATTCAATTCCGACCATGCGTGAAAGTCATAGTACCTGAAGGGAAGCTGCTCATGGCCTCAAACCGCCGAATGAAGCACTAGAACTCAAAATGACCGGTCGGGTCGTTACATTCTCTCCCACTTAAACATACATTTGTCCTCGAACGTGCTAAGAAATGCTCTGGAGTTATCTGAAACCACTGTTTAACACCTCGTGCAGCTACTCGTGCTACCACAACCTAGTTGGGCACATTAGCTCGAGCAAATCTGAAGATTCTCCCTTTTATTTATTCAAGTTAGCCTTAGAGCCAAATTCCAACATCTGAAATTCTCTACCAGGTATGTTCCCTACATACGAACACCATATCAATCTCTATGTGATGCACCAATACATGATTGCATACCTTTGCTGAATCCACACTATGCACTGCATAACTTACATGATCATAATAACATCCTCTAATAACATTAGCCGAAAATTTCACGAATCTGATGCTCACAATGCACCTCATGACATATATGTCATGTTTCAACTCTGGCAATACCGCCACGACAAAAGAGATGTGTAGAAATTCATAACCAACTGCCAAGTCGACAAATCATTTAATGTCCCCTCTTGGCTAGAATCATCACCCCATTATGAACCAAATAATGTTATTTTTCTCTTTAATATGTTGTATATAATCCGATCGCACTGATCCCAGATCCAAAAATCTCGTCTCACCCAGTATAAGTTGCCCAACCAATAGGCCATCTCAGACTCTGCTAAAATCTCATATAATGCCGCAATGTGCTATCAAGCTACAAACTCGAATATGATATATAAAGGAACGAACTCTGGAAAGTGCTACTCAACCCACGTAACTAATTAGACAACAGAAATGGCGTTATAAACCTTCCTCAGAAAACGAGAAGCAATACACGAAATAATAGGTAGGGGATACTGTACTCAACATCACTCTGTTGCAGCGTGAAACCCGATCCAACCATGATACCGTGGCGGAGTGCCACCCGATCCAAACAATATACCCGTGGAGGCGTGCCACCCGATCCAAATAATATACCCGTGGAGGCGTGCCACCCCATCAAACACATAATAATCTATAAGAAAATGCTTACCGAGAAAAATTCTCATAACTATGAAATACCCGAACATCAACTACAAGCACGCGAAGTGCATAATGCAAATCCTGGGGAGACGGATAGCGCCATAAGCTACGAAACTCAAGCACAACTAAGGCGCAATAAATGACCTGTATCTCGAGAGCCATCCTGCTCATATGGCACAAGAAACTACATGGGATATCGATACGAGTGCGAATAATTAAACCACCTCACAACCCACACGGCACAATAGGGTATTATATGAAATAGTTGACGATAGAATAAACATGTAAGGCCCAAAGATCCCTCTGCGCCAGGTAATAATTCTGCACCTCCATACCACCCGCTATACTAATGTCGTAAAAAAAATCAAGAAGCCACAAGTCAGAACACAAATCCCCTTACACAGGACACCGATCTCAGGTGACGCCAAAGACAATACCAGCTTACTCCAATATCTGAATCATTTCCTACTCATCAGAGCTCGTGACATTTTTGTTAACCCCAAACTGCAACCTTGATCCTCAACTTTTAAATTTCATGCCGCTCACTGCTCCTATCCTACCAATGCACGAGAGCACAAGAATTCCACCATAACTCCTGAACCACTAATTGGGTACACACTTCACATAGAAACCTTTCACTTAACTCATTTAAGGAGAACTATTGCAACACGCAACTGAATTCCCATGACCGCAGAAAATACAAACCTCAAGTAGTGGTCTAAACCACCATAACTCTTCCAGGATCCTTCTACACATAACAGGCCATAATACTTGAATGCTTCCAAATAAAATCAATTACGGCGGCCGTCAAGCCTCGCACGTACCGTCACAAAGCACATGTGTAATAACACGCTGAAGGAACTAATTATTGCCACCATCATGCCAATCCAACCATTTCTAACCGATATGAATTCTTCTAATTTACTCTATATTTGACTTAGGAATAATAATAGCTTCATTCAAAACATTGTGAACATGGATCTGCAATCATCCTGAGTGACCTTATATCACGAGATCATGCTGTATCAATCCCCACGAACCATCTCATACACTCCTTGCACGCATATTCACATCCTCAAGTGGTACACCCATTCTGAAAATTCCTCTACGAATCTGAAGTCATTTCCCTCATTCCACCAAATGCTACTCTGCAAGCAAAAGATAACATAGAACACTCCAAGCCCCTTTTTCATACTCCGCTACAAAATCTCGATTCTTAGCCACATTACGGGCTTGAATCCTTAGGCACCGCATTTTAACTTTTGAATTCACTAGGAACATTGTTGAGAGTCACCCACTCTGACTTGTTCCCAAATATAATCAAACTCCAAGGCCCTGCTCGCACCTGAACACCCTCTCAAAGAAGAAACCGGTTGAATTTCTTTCCTTATACATAACACCCACACGACGCATAGACTCTGAGTCTTCACAAAAGCTGAACATGAATCGATGAGGCCAAAAATAGCACACATTCCTTAAATCCTTTGCTCAAATTACCACTGATGTTTCCTTTCCATAGATGTAATAACAAATACACCGATAACCAAAAATTGCACAAGTAGACAACCATGCAGTCCAATCGTAGACGGTGGGGCTCCTCTACTTAGCTTGAAGCTACAATTACATAACCCCGGAGCGCACCAAAATTCCTTCTTCCCCGTTGAAATCCGCTGAAAGTCCAACAATGCATTCCAAACTCGAAGTCACGTTGCATCCAAATAAAATATGTGGACCTAGTCACTGTCCACCATGAATTCCCAAATGGCTCCAAACTTTCCTCAAGGCGTATGGCCATCCTACCACATAACCCATATGTTACTCTGTCACTTTCCCACTTTGGTTAAACCCTCTACTTTAAGAAACTGCTCGACTTCTGCTTTTCATACTTGACCTACTAGCGATTCAACCACCGCAAAACACCTCCCACATGTCCTTCCTCATCCTTCGCTGCCCAGTTGTTGCCCCAATTCCAAATATATCTCTGTAACGCCCGAACAATGAGTTACTACCAACTCTAAACCTCTTGGAAGGTCACCTTCCTCGAGCCATCAACAATAGGAACACCAAGTCGATTCTGAACCACTGCGCACCGTGATTTCTGACAACTGCCTCCTTGATGCCACTTGTGACATCCCGCCGCACAGGCGGATTGAAGAAAACCATAACACCGGCGAACTTAGCACACTAATCCAGGATACGGCACCACATCACAAATGGGAACTCCATCATGCTCAAAAATACCTAGTCTCACTCCATCAATCCAATTCTGAACATTCCTAGTTCGATTGTTTTTCCCCCGCCGGAAATAAAATACTGAATCTCTGAGTCATGCACTGAGTAAACCTCCTTCTAAGTCATTCACTACTTCAACGCATAGACAAGCATCCTGCCATTAGACCACACTGTTCCATAGCAACGCACGAATCATCATAACAATCAATGTCAAATCTCAAAACTTTAGGTAATACTGATGCTGAGTTGAAATGACAGGACGGCCTTCTGCAAGGAGACGATAATAGCCCGATCAAATACGTAGGGAGGAACATCCTGCAGCAAATCTGTAGTACCATTACATTTTCTCAATTCTCGATTTATAATAAGTGTTTCACGTCGCATAGGATTGAGTAGGAAAGAAACAAATGCATAAGCCTCAAAGGAATCAAATCGCACGATGAAGAATCAAGAAGGGAAGTGCTCATAACAGCCATGTAGGCTCTCGAAGATAAGTACAGACGTCTCTGTACCGATCCACAAGACTCTACTAGACTCGCTCATGACTCGTGAGACCTAAGTGAACCTAGTGTTCCGATACCATGTTGTCACGACCCAAAATTCATTAAAGGTCGTGATGGTGTCGGACACCACTGTCAGGAAAGCCAACACTAATTAGTTAATTAAATTCTCATTACAGTATTTCTGAAAACATAAATTCCATTCAATTTAACTACTAACAAATGAACTTTAAGGAATAATATTAACGTTTTCCAATTTCAATACTAAATAACCCATAATCATCCAAAAACCCGGTGTCACAAGTGTATGAGAGTTTACAAAGGAATAAAATAAAATACAATAACTGTCTGGAATACAATTTGGACAGAAAGGGAAATAACAATACTCTGAAGGAGACTCTGCTGGCTACGGATCGCACATAAGATGCATCTCGTCTAAGTCCCCGTGTCAACCATGTCGTTGCGTCCACAAGGCCACTAAATGTATATATTCATGTACAATAAAAATGTACAGCAAGTGTAGTATGAGTATGAAAACAACGTGTACCCAGTAAGTATCTAGTCTAACCTTGAAGAAGTAGTAACGAGGGGTCGACTTCGACACTAACTAGTGGTCCAACAATATCAAGTACAGTAAAGAAGTTAATAAATATGAAACTGAGTAAATATATTAAATAAACATGTATATGGTATAATTCCCCTCTTTAAAATTTTACACAAGCCCTCAACCAGAAAGTTTCCTCCGTAACCGGAGCTTATATATATAGAGATAATGGATTTTACCAAAGAGGTTGTCATAATTCAACTAGGGAAAAACCTTGAATACCTTCGATTTTTGCCAAATATTACGCATGATTCCATGAGGATAATATATATAGGAAATGTCGAGGTGTACGGCCCGATCCAACATAAAAGTAAATTATGCATTGCCGAGAGTCGAACGGCGCGGAGGCGAACAGCCCGATCCCATAAAAGTAGTAGAAGGAAATACCTCGCTTGCGAATCACACGTGTGACACGGTATAATATAAATTTAAGGAATCACCCCGCTCGCGGATCATACTTACGACGCGGTCAAATATAAATTTAACATTAAAATCATATCTCTTTCTTGATTCTTTTCAAAATAAGGGAAATTCAGCTTGTAGCTCTTTTTTAAAATTACCCCGCTCGCGAAACATACATGCGACGCGGTTACACATATATTTCTTAAGCTATTATAATATTCCTTCAGTTCTTTTCAAAAATACGAAGTTCAAATGAAAACTTTAAGATCTCAAATTCCTCAATTTCAACTCTTTTCAAGACATTTACTAAGCAAACTCATTCTCCTTCTTCTCAAGGCAAACAATAAACATAAATCAACAACAATATCAACAAGGCATGGTGTAAACCTAAAACTACCCGGACATAGCATAGTTAGTAGCTATGTACGGACTCTCGTCACCTAGTGTGTACGTAGCCCCCACAAATAGAATCAAATAATAATTTAGTTCAACTATGGGGTTAATTCCCTCTTACAAGGTTAGAATGGAGACTTACCTTGCTTCGAAGTTCCATAACCGGCTCTCAAGCCCTTCCGGCGCCCAACGCTCCAAAACTAGTCAATAATGATGCAAACTCATTAATATATACTCAAATACTCATTAAAATCCTATTTACAACAATTCCCAACTTCGCTTGAAAAGTCGATAAAATCACCCTCAGATCCACGTGCCCGGATTTCAAAAATTTTTGAAGATAAAATTTTCCCATGATACACGAACTCAAATATATAATTTATTCTCAATTCCATGTCAAAATTCTTGGTCAAAATCCGAATACACAAGATTTTAGGTTTTTCCACCAAAACCCCAATTTCTACTAGTTTCCATGTTCAAATTTACGTAAACTCATGTATTTAACTCAAAAATGTGAAGAAAACACTTACCCCGTTATGATTGATGAAGATGGCACTCCAATGTGCTCCAAAATCGGCTCCCATGGGCGAAAATGAAATGAAATAGAGCCAAACCCTCGTTTTTAAAGAAGACACTGCCAACCCCGACTTTCGCACCTGCGGTCCAGTAGCCGCACCTGCGACTTCACGGGTGTGAGACACCCTTCCGCTTCTGCACCCTCTTCTGCTTCTGCGAGAGGCTTATTTCTTCTGCGCTTGCGCAGATGGGGCCAAAAGCTCTGCACCTGCGGGCCTTCACTTAGCCGGCATGCTCTCTCCTGCGACTCCAGTGTCGCACCTGCGCCCTCCGCACATGCGGCCAACACCTCTCAGGTGCAGGTACACTAGATATCAGCTGCCTTAACTCTTCTTTGAAATTCCAAATTCGATATGTTAACCGTCGGGATCCACCCGAGGCTCCGGCACCCCATCCAATTACACCAACCAGTTCCAAAACACATCACAAACTTAGTCGAGCCTTGAAATCACGTCAAACAACATCGAAATCATGAATCGCAACCTCATTCAAGCTTAATGAACTTCAGAACTTCAAACTTCAACATTCGATGCCGAAACCTATCAAATCACGTCTGATTAACCTCAAATTTTGCAGAAAAGTCACATTTGACATTACGGACCTACTCCAACTTCCGAAATTGGAATCCGAGCCCGATATCCAACAAGTCCACTTCCGGTCAAACTTCTCAAAAGCCTTCAAATTTCTAACTTTCGCCAAACGACTCCAAAATGACCTATGGACCTCCGAATCCACTTTCGGGCGCGCTCCCAATACCAGAATCACCATATAGAGCTATTCCCAAACTCAGAATCCCAATCGGACATCGATAACACCGAAATGCACTTCAACCCAGATTTATGAGATTCTTCCAAAAAGCTAACATACACAGTGGGCGCTGAAACGCTCCCGGGTTATCCAAAACCCGATCCGGGCATATGCCCAAGTCCAAAATCATCATACGAACCTGTTGGAACCTTAAAATTCTGATACCGAGGTCGTTTACTCAAAATCCAATCTTAGTCAAATCCTTCAACTTAAAGCTTCCGAAATGAGAATTTCCTTTCCAAATCAACTTTGAACTCCCCGAAATTCAATTCCGACCACGCGTGCAAGTCATAGTACCTTAAGGGATTGCTCATGGCATCAAACCGCCGAATGACGCGCCAGAGCTCAAAATGACCGGTCGAGTCGTTACAGCCCATACTTTAATACCTCAATTCATCTTCATCATATTGAAATCGAATGATAAAGTATTTGTCGTCATGTAAATATAAATGTGGAGTATCCACAAAGTGCCAAACACTATACATGAATTTTAGCATCTCCTTGAAGGATGGTAAACCACCGAGTACATAGCGAATTAGGCATGATTTCCACTTCTGGGTCTCTTCTTCTACTTCAATTTGATAGAGTCGAACCATCTTTACTCCATCTTTCATAATCGGGGGGTAGTACTCGAGTTTCAACCCTTGTTGTAGGGATCGATCCCCTTGTACTACATTTGCTAGAGTAGCCCTCACTTCACGCGATTCAGCTGAAACTGTTAATTTTTGTGCTCATCAATATCCATTGGTTTTGGATTCTCATGCTCTCTTACCAGATCCTCTTTCGCTAGAGCTTGTAATATTGTTGAGCACATCCCATTCCTTGCATCTAGTGAACCAATTGAATTGGTTCTAGGGTTTGAGGAATCCCTAATTCTAGTGTAACCAACCTCTATCATGCATTCATCATTGTATCCGCGTCCGTAATTGGATGGTTGTGCCGTTTCCGGCGGGTCATCAAGGCAGGCGTACGTTAGCGATTCCCTGCATAACGTGCTATACCAAAAAACTCCAACTTGAAACTACTTTCTCTTATTTAATTAAAGGTTAAATATACTATCAAGTGATAGTACAGGGACACTAAAAATGTTATTTCCCTAATTATGAATTGGCTTGACTCATAACATGAGCATTAGGAATTGCGGATTTAGACCACCAAGTAATTAGAATTGGTGTAATAACTAGGGTAGTAATTACACATCCTAGTAATTATACAATATTGTAATAACGACGGCCTATTTTTTGCCATAATATAATTACATTGTAATTACAAGTGTACTGCTTGGTTGCAAAAGACTAATTACACATTTATATTAAATATTAAATATAAAGTTAATTATCAAAACTTAAAAGTTACGATTTAATAAATATATGCCGTTATAAATGACATTTTTAAGATACATATTTTTTAATGAAAATATTAAATACTTGTCATATATTTGTGACTAATATTACAAAAATAAATTACATATATTTTTCAATTGGTAATTTTTTTACTTTAATTAATTATAAAAAGTAAAAGTAAATATTATATAAGAAGATCATGAAGAAAATAAATTATGATAAATCATGTAGAAACACGTGATGTAAAGATTGGAAAATTGAAAATAAGGAAATAAAAATATAAATAATATAAAAGGAATAATATTTGGAAAAAAATTTTAAAATTTAAAATAAAAAATAAATTAGAAAGGAAAAAATAGAAACAAAAAGTAAATTAAAAAGCAAATAAACGGGATTCAAAAAATAACTCTAAAATTACATCATGTAATTACCAACAATTCTAATAACTTGTTTGTTCAAGTTTCTAAAATCTGCTTATTTTGATAAATGCTTTTTTTTTCAAAAGTGCTTTTCAAAAAAGTATTTTTGGTGAGAATCGGTTTGTGTTTGGCTAATTAATTTGAAAAACACTTTTGAGCAATAATTAGTTTGGACAAACTTTTGAAAACTGCTTCTAAGTGTATTTTTCTCAAAAGTGCTTCTCAAAAAAGTATTTTTGGAGAGAAGCTACATTTTTCTGCTTCTCAAAAACTGCTTCTGCTTTTCCTTCTTCTCAAAAGTATTTTTTTTCCTTCTATAATTTATGCCAAATACCTCAATTTTGGCCAAAAGCACTTTTGGCTATAAAAAAAAGCAGTTTTGGCCCAAAAACAAAAGCTTGATCAAACAGGCCATAAGCCCCCTTGAAAATTGAAGGGGGATTTGCAGTCGTACCCTATATTTGTGCCACCTTTTAAGTTGTACCCTGTTTTTAAAAATTATTAATTTGGTAGCCAGTTGACAAAAAATCCATAATAATATGACAATTACACTCCTGATAAATCGTGTGATCTGCAACCTCATTCATGAAAAAAGATCTCCTTATCTTCTCTCAACAGCTTTATCAAAAAATCAGAAACTTCTCCAGATCCATCTTCAGAATCACACTTGCATGAAGTTGTTTCACCTTGAAGCTAAAACATTAGCATGAAGTTGTTTCATGTTGAAACTAAACTTCATGCTAATATAGCATGAAATTGTTTTACATTGAAGCAAAAACTTTATGCTAATGCATGCTGAAGTTATTTATCCTGCAGTCTATAGTTTTGTCATGAGATTTTATCCGAAACTTCAGTCTAAACATGCAAAGTTATTTAGTTCATTTTCTATTTCAGTTTAAATATGCTGAATTTATTTAGTTTATTTGGGAAAACTTCAGACTAAATATGCTTAAGTTTTTGTTGCAGTATGTAATTTTCTAATGAGTTTTTGCTAATGTAATGACCTGACCGGTTGTTTTGAGATCTAGTGCGTCGTTCAGCGGTTGAGGCCATGAGCAGCTTCACTTCAGGTATTATGACGCGTACGCATGGTCGGAATTGAAGTTTGGGGAGTTCAGAGTTGATTTGGAAAGAGAATTCTTATTTCGGAAGCTTTAAGTTGGAAGAATTGACTAAGGTTGGATTTTTGAGTAAACGACCTATGATTCGGGATTTGAAGGTTCCAGTAGGTTCGCATGATGATTTCGGACTTGGGCGTATGTTCGGATTGGGTTTTGGATGAACCGAGAGCGTTTCGGCATCCATTGTGGAAGTTGGCATTTCGGAAGAAACTCGTAAAGTTGGGTTGAGGTGCATTTCAATATTATCGATGTCCGTTTGGGATTCAGAGTCTAGGAATGGCTCGTATGGTGATTCTGGTATTGGGAGCGCGATCGAAATTGGATTTGGAGGTCTGGAGGTCATTTTGGAGTCATTTGGCTAAAGTTAAAAATTCGAAGGTTTTTTAGGAGTTTGACCGGGACTTTTGAAATCAGAGTCGGATTCCGATTCCAAAAGTTAGAGTAGGTCCGTAATGTTGAATATAACTTGTGTGCAAAATGTGAGGTCAATCGGACGTGAATTGATAGGTTTTGTCATTGAATATAGAAGTTTGAAATTTTAAAGTTCATTAAGCTTGAATTGGTGTGTGATTCGTGATTTTAGTGTTGTTTGATGTGATTTCAAGGCTTGAATAAGTTTGTAATGTGTTTTGGGACAGGTTGGTGTGATTGGATGGGATCCTGGGGGCCTAGGGTGTGTTTCGGATGGTTAACGATCGAAAATGGAACTTAAGGAATGGCTGAAGTGCATCAGTCGCACCTATGCAAGTTTGATCGCAGGTGTGTGACCGCAGAAGCGAGGAAATGGTCGCAGGTGTGGTTTGGGCGATGAAGGGCATTGATCGCAGGTGCGAAGGGTTGTCCGCACCTGCGAGGCCACATATACGGTGTAGCGTCGCATGTGCGAGAATGACAAAGGCAGCCTGGGGAGCAGGTGCGAAAATTTACCCGGAGAGGCGGGTGCGCATCTGCGCTAAGGAGACCGCAGATGCGGAATTTGGACTTGGGCCCTGGATCGCAGAAGCAGGATCGCATATGCGGTTATGTGATCCGCAGAAGCGAGATCTGGGCAGAACATAAGGGGAACGAACTTGGTTATTTCGTCATTTTCATTTGGGATGGTTGGAGCTCGGTTCTTGGGCAATTTTGGAGAGCTTCAAGTTGGGGGTTTTCATCATCTAGGCCAAGGTAAGTTATTTCCATCCACTTTATGTTAAATACATGGTTTTTGCATGGATTCAAGCATGAAGATTTGTAGAAAATGGGATTTTTGGTAGAAAACTTAGAATTTGTATTTTTGGATTTTGACCATGATTTTGGTCATGGAACTTGAAATAAATTATATATTGGAGTTTGTGTTGTCATGGGTAAAGTTTATCTTCAAAAAATTTTGGAATCCGGGCACGTGGGCCAAGGGTGATTTTATCGACTTTTTCGATCGAGGTTTGAAATTGTTATAAATTGGATTATAATGAATATTTGAGCGCATATTAATGGGTTTGCATAATTATTGGCTAGTTTTGGAGTGTTGTGCATCGGTTTGATTCGTCGGAAGGGCTTGGAAGCCGGTTATGAAACTTCGGAGCGAGGTAAGTCTCTTTTTTAACCTTGTGAAAGGGAATTTACCCCATAGGTGAAATAAGTAAATACGTGCTTCTATTTGTGGGGGGATACATACGCACGAGGTGACGGGAGTCCATGCGTAGCTACTATTATGCTTATATACGGGCAGTCTAGGACCCAAAAGCATGCTTTACTTGTCGTACTTTTAATTTTATTGACAATCTAAAAGGTTCAATCATATCGAACTTGGTAAATACATTTCTAAAAGGCTAAACATCATTTTCTTGACTTTCAAAAGAGAAATTGCCCTTTTCTTTGGATAATTGTCCCTTGAGGAATGCTTGATTGACTGTTTGAATATGTTTAACTTTTGAGGAACGGGTTGAACGCCTCGGTAGATTAAATAGATGCATCTATGGTTCACGCCATTCGACCCTCTAGCAGTGCACAATTTAAATATAGTTGGATCGGGTCGTACGACCTCGGCATGATTTGTGCATGCTTGTATTGCTTCCCGTGACATTTATAAATGATGATATTGCCTCTCTGGCCTGAGATGAACTGATAAATTATGAAATACAAATTTTGGAAATCTCTTATTATTAGAAGACTTGTTTACTTGCCTCATGCTTATTGAGTTTGAAATCACTTTATAAAAGCCATGCTTCTACAAATTTTGGTAGTTATTTATTGGACCACTAGTAAGTGTTGAAGTCGACCTCTCGTCACTACTTTTTCGAGATTAGACGGGATACTTACTGGGCACGCGTTGTTTTCGTACTCATACTACACTTGTTGTGCATTTTTGTTGCATAGGCACATGTATGTCTAGCAGCCTCGTTGGGTGCAGCGGCATGGTTGACACTAAGACTTAGGCGAGCTGCATCTCTTGAGACGACCCGCAGCCAGCAGAGTCTCTTTCAGAGTATTGAAATTCTTTTCTGTCCAATTGTATTCCGGACAGTTATCGTATTGTACTTTATTTCCTAGAAATTGCTTATGCACTTGTGACACTGGGTTTTGGAATGACTATGGGATTATTCAATATTTAAGTTTGTTAAAGACATGATTATTTATTCAGTGAACTTCATTAATTATTACTGAAATGTAAGGAAAGGGAATGATTTCAAAAATACTAAAATGAGAATTTAATTAATTTCTTGGTGTTGGCTTTCCTGACAGTGGTGTCCGGTGCCATCGCAGCCCTTAATGGATTTTGGGTCGTGACAACATGGTATCAGAGCACTAGGTTCCCTTAGGTCTCACGAGTCATGAGTGAGTCTATTAGAGTCGTGCGCATCGGTACGGAGACGTATGTACTTATATTTGAGAGGCTACAGAGTTGTTAGGAGCACTTCCCTTCTTGATTTCCTCATCGTGCGATTTGATCCCTTTGAGGCTTATGCCTGCATTTCCTTTCCATTCAATCTTATGCGATGTGAAGCGCTGGTTATAAATCCGGAAGTGAGTAATTATAATGGTACTACGGACGTGGTGCGAAATGTTTCTCCCTGCGTGGTTGTTTGGGCTATTGTCGTCGCCTTGCAGAAGGATATTTTATCGTCTCAGCTCAATAGTTGTACTTCTGAGAGCTTTGAGGCTATGCACAGGTTGCTATGATGTTATGAACGGTTATCGCGTAGTATTGATGTGATGGTAGGATGCTTGCCCATGTGTTAGGGTAGTGAATAACTTGAAAGGAGGTTTACTTAGAGCACAATTCAGAGATTCGGTATTTTATTTCCGGTGGTGGAAAGGCAATCGGACTATAAATGTTTAGGTTTGGGGTTGATAGGGTAACGAGAATTGGTGTTTTCAAGTGTGGTGTAATTTTCATCTGCGACGTGGTGTCGTCATCCTCGATTGTATGTGTCAAGTTCGCCGGTGTTATGATCTTCTACAATTTTCCTTTGGGGCAGGATATTGTGAGATAGTATTGGAGAAGCGGCTGTCAGAGATTGCAGGGTGCATTGGTTTAGGATTGAATGTGTATTTCTAATGCTGACGGCTCAAGAAGGAGGATCTTCGGAAAGGGGTTGAAGTTAGTAGCGATCTATTGGTTCAAGTTCTACAGAGATAGATATTGATTTAAGGCATCATCTGGGCAGCAAAGGATGAGGAAGGACATATGGGAAGCGTCAGGCGATGGTTAAATTTATAGAAGGCTAGGTGTAAGAAGCGAAAGTCGAGTAGTTGCTTAAAGGAGTGAGTTGGACCAAGCGGGAGAGTGGCAGCGTAGCATATGGGTTCAGTGGCAGGATGACTACACACCTGGAGGAAAGTTTAGAGTGATCTGGGGAATTTTAGTGGATGGTGATTGGGTCCACGGGCTAAATTTGAAATATGGGCTACTATATGGCGGTAAATTGGATGCAAAAGAAAGGAGTTGCTTGGTATGAAGAAGGATGAAATATGACTTTGGACTGGAAGATATTGTCGCACATTTAGTTGATGTCCATAAGGAGCGAACAGACTGGTTCAGTTGGTGAATGGGAAGAGGCTTAGGATGGGTTATTGATGTCATAGTGATTGTACCCCATGCAACGATGTTGGAAGATGTCGGCATGTAATTTCCACAGGTGGGTTATCTCCTGTGAGCAGGTCAGCGGTCGCGTGGTTGGCGAAGCTTCTGCGAAGGTTTCTACCGACTATCCAATAAGAGGTCGAATATGTGAATGTTGCTAGAGATTCAGAATGTCCATGAAATGCTAATGGAAGGATTTCGAGGAATATGGAGAGTTGGTTGTGCAAGATCAGTTCAGCGATGAAGAAAGACTCTTAGTGGGTTCCAGAGTTGAGTAATAGTAGCTTCAAGCTAAGTGGGAGAGTCCCACTGCCTACGGTTGGATTGCATGGTCATCTATTTGTAAGATTTCTGGTTATTAGCATATTGGTGAGTTAATACAGCTAAGGAAAAAGAACATAAGTGGTAATTTGAGAAAAGGAATTGATAAAGGCGTGTTATAGCTGGCTTATTTGACTCATGTTCGGGCTTTGGGAAGATTCGGGATTTGTGCTTCGTACAGAGGTGATTTACAAGGGAAGTGATTCAGTCGGATGCTTTATTAAAATGGGTGTTCATGTGCCAGTGGAGCCTTGGAGTTGATTATATTTGGGACCAAACCGTAGTAGGTGACTCTCAACAACGGTCCTAGTGAGTTCAAAGGTTAAAATGTGGTGCCTAAGGATTTCAAGCCCGCGGTATGGTTAAGAATCGAGATTTTGCAGCAGATTATGATAAGAGGCTCGGAATATTCTGTGGCAGTTTCTGCTTGCAGTGCAGAATTGGGAGGAATGAGAGGAAATGACTTCGGATCCATAGAGGAATTATCAGAATGGGTGTACTAGTCAAGGATGCGAATATGCGCACCAGGAAGGTATGAGATGGTTTGTGGGATTTGAGACATCATGATCTCGTGATACAAGGCCACTCAAGATGAGTGTATATTGAGTTGTTATGTGTTGACTGGAATTATATTATTTCTGAGTCAAGTTAAGGATAAGTTAGAAGAAGTCATATCGGTTAGCCACGGTTGAATTGGCGTGATGGTGGGAATGATCAGTTCTTTCAGCGTGATTAAGTTATACATACGAATGGTGATGATACATGTGAGGCTTGATGGCTGCCGTAACTAGTTTTATTTGGGAGTGTTCAAGTATTATGGCATGTGATGTGTAGGCGGATCCCGGAAGGATTATGGTGGTTTAAACCACTACTTGAGGATTTGCATGTTCTACGGTTATGAGAAGTCACTTGTGTGTTGCTATGGTTCTCTCGGAATGAGTTAAGTAAAAAGTTTCTATATGATGAAGTGTTTACCCTATTAGTGGTTCAGGAGTTATGATAAAATTCTTGTACTATCGCATATTGTCATGTTAGGTGCAGTGAGCGGTATGAAATTTGAAAGTGAGGATCAATTTCTCGGTTCGGTATTGGCCAGAATGTCACGAGCTTGGATGAGCAGGAAAGGGATTTGGATGTTTAGAGTAAGATGGTATTGCCTTTGGCGTCACCTGAGATCGGTGTTTGTGTAAGAGGCTTTGCATTCTGGATAGGGATTCTTGATTTGCTTTACAGTATTTGTATGGCCGGTGGTATAGATGTGCAGATTTGTTACCTGGTGCGTGAGGTCGTGGAAGTGTATTCCACTGGAAGATCGTATAAGTGTGAGAGATTTAAACCAAGTATGAAGAATGTGGTAATATTGCTTATTTGAGAATTTATGCCTAGAGGGCGCTCGGTACATTTGGTTGTGGATTGTGGAAACTTGTCCCGGTTATGATGGTTGTTCTTGTGTGTTATGGGAAAAGGGGGTTATTATGGACCCTTGAAAGGTTATTAGCCTAGTACGGTGCGATCAGAATCGGCTTGAGGTCTGTGAATGGATTTAAATATGAATATGGGCTCTATATCAGGCCAGATATGTGCATTCCAGCATAGCGCTCCACATGGAGGATTATTCGTACGTTGGATGTTATTTCATCGTCGGCTATTTCATGTAATGTTATATTGTGTCGTGTGATTTGTGAAACATCTTGATAAATTTCTTATCTGTTGAGGTTCGGCGTAGCGATGGTGTTATGTGAGCGGGATGGCTTTTGAGATTCAAATCATATATCGCACCTCAGTTGTGCTTGAGTTTTGTAGCGTCTGGCGCTATCTGTCTCTCAGGGATGATATTATGCACTTAGCGTGCTTGTGGCCGATCTTCTGTATTTTGTAGTAATGAGCACTCTAGCTCAGTATGTGTCTCCTTATATAGATTTGATGTGTGGATCGGGTGGCACGCCACCACGGGTATGTTGTTTGGATCGGGTTGCACGCTGCAATAGTGTGATGTCGGGTATAGTGCCCTACATTTATTTTTGTGTGTTTTTGTTTCCCATTTTCCGAGGAAGGTTTATAGAAACTTTTCGGTTGTCTAATTAGTTGCATGAGTTGAGTAGTTCCTTCTAGAGTTCGTTTTTCTTATGTATCACTGATCACGCTTAACTATGTCTTATAGAAAGACTAAACGGGCGCTGCAAATATAATCTGGGGTATTACGCCCAAAGTCGATCCCACAGGGAATTTACGTATTAATTGAGTCTATAATATACTAAACTGTTACTTAATCACTTTTCTCAAGACTTTTGAATATCAATTGGTGATGGTTACTAAATCTAATAACAAAATAATAAATTGGCAATTAACTAACAATATCATATAAACAATGATAATAAAGGGTCTACGGTTATGGTTTCCCCCGTTGGTGAATTCTTCCTTG